>JAECUM010077779.1:0-11497 GCA_016617855.1 Megalonaias nervosa
TGTGTAATCATCCAGGAGTATTCTAGGTAATAATTTAGGGGTATTCTGGGTAATCTTTTAGGGGTATTCTGGATAAGTATTTAAGAGTATTCTGGGTAATCATTTAGGGTTATTCTGGGTAATTATTACTATTTCTTAGTAAAAACATTTATTTCCAAAATCTGAACAAGCTGATCTGAATGATCTTGCAGATTCTGGTGTTAAGGCGATGGTTTTACATAGACGTACACTACATAGACAACGCTCATTATATTTTAGTCAAAATTGCCTTTCTTTTGAAAAATGCGACTTTAAATCATGGCCAAGACACCAACGACTCTTTCGACTGTGCGATGGATAACTAAACGAACCTTTTCTCTAGGTCAGAATGTAGTTAAACGCCTTCCTTTTCTGCGAGGAATCATACAATAACGTTTACACAGTCTCAATTTTTAAACGTTTTGCTAATATAATCTTTAATATAAGACTAAATAGAAATCAGACGTACCTGAACTTATCAGATCAATATTCAAACCGAGCAAATCGAGCACGTATTATTAAGGAAAGAACACTTGTGCATTCATATTTAACTGCTATGGAAGACAGATCCCATCTAAGAAAATAGATGCTGAAATGAAGAAGAGACAGATCTGTTCGTTTCTAACGTTACATATATTTACTTTGCATTGTTTGTTTGTTAGTTTTTTCACCTTTTTTATTTCATTATATGCTATGGATAAATGTATTTTGGACTTGACCTTATCCAAAATCAAGTTCATTTTCTACCTGACAGGAACCATTGACTTTGATTCTGTAGTAAACATGTTTATCTCAATCTGAGTCTAGAACTTTGGAAATTCCCCATGAAATGCCAGGTCTACCTGTTATTTACTACATTTATATTATAATTTTAGAAACAGACTTCTACTTATCACTAAGATTTTATCTTGTAAACATCTGGGATCTTTCAGAAGGAAACTTTCCATTAGGTAATAGTTTTCTTATTTTTATAAAATGTTAATTGTGATCTGAGGTCAGGTAGAGAACTATATAATCTTGTTTTTCTAGAAATTAAATATTCATGCTTTAAGATCTCGGCAGAATCGATTTGTTATTATAGTGTCCAGTTATTCATTTGGGCCGGAACTCATTTATTCATATTAGTTATTCACTGGAAATACAAAGTGCCCTTAAAAATAACATTCGTTGAAATAGAGATTTGAATTTATAGTGAAATTTCAAATAAGGATATATTCTTGGATTGCATTATTGTGTTCCGACAAAAGATTGTTGGCACATGATCACTATACGGGAAGCAAGCAAAAGGCAAATCAACACTTTCAGCGTTGGATGTAGTTTAGATTTCCGCTAAAGTTTATTCAGAACTTTAAACATTAGGAATTGTGTCTGTAATTCGGGGATTATTCGGGATTTAATTCGCAATACCGCAAGTTCCTTTATTATATTTTCTCTTGGTATTCCAAGGCAATAAATTACTTGTTGAATTTTACACAGTTGGTTGCTTCTCACTCTTATACATTACTTATTTTAAGAACGTAGAGTCGTAATACTAGACCGCTACATCGCATATACAGCGCCTCATGTTTTAACTATACATGAACCTTTTTTTTTTTCCTTTTTTTATGAAAATACCATTTCATTAGATGCCAAACATATATGCAACGGTCGAGATGTTTATGATTACAATCAAGAAATGCAAATCTGACTGTTTTTTTCGTGTAACTGTAGGGTGTCTTATATAGAAATGAAACCATACATAGATTTTGATTTCTTGTGACACAGTTGTTTGGATTCTACTATTTCGTCTTGTGATTATGAGTTTCCTTCACTACTATTGCTACTACCAATTGTTGTTAAGATTTTGCTTCTTTAATCGTTACATGTACTACCACTTCTGTACCTATTCTAGCCGTCGTAGTGGTTATTGCTGATCTTTTTGTGAATTTTGATGTTGTGATCATTAATAGGTTGCATATGGGAATGAAATGGAGGCCGCAAGATGGAAGCGCTGTACCCGTTACGTCATGAATAACTTCGGAATGCTCATAGGACGGCTCTTTATCAAGGAGCATTTCGACAGCCATTCTAAAGACGAGGTAAAAATGTAGCTGGAGAAACAATACTATATTTCCCTTCTAATTTTCTTTGTCTTTGACCTTCTATTATTATTGGAAACACGCATTACTTCCTTTTTCAAACACTATTCTGTCTTTCTCGACTAGTTTTCATGCATATGGCGTGTTGAAACTTCTCATATTAATCAAATCATATTTACTTACATATACAAGAATGTTGCCATATTTCCTTCTTTTCCATAAAGATCTTACCAACGTTCTATTTCATATTTTCATTGTTGATGTTTGGACGAATTGTTATAAACTGTTTAGCAGTTGTTGCAATCATGATAATTTACAATATTTATAATAGGGTTCTATTCTAGTTGTATCTTTAACTGACACCTTTTAAGATGTATCGTTGTGTTCAACACTACTTCCGATTTTCATAAGTGTATCACAGGACAGTAATATCACATCACCACCAATAATTAATTATTAATAATGCTGAATCTGAAAGATACGGTGTACATTTTATCGTGATGTTTTTATCTGAGCAATGACTTTGTTTGCTTAATACTAATTTCTCTTATAACTTATTTGACGCAAAATTAACAGCTAACGCAGGCTTGATTCTTGTCTACACAATATGTTAAGTTTTGGATCGAATTTATTATTACATGAATTGCATTTTTCCCTGAATGTTCTACTGTATAATTCACAAAATCACGATTGTGTTCATCAATTACATAATTCCTGTTTTCATTACTTACATCATCTGATTATTTTTAGTGATAAATAATATTGTTTAATAATTGCTTTTTTCCCAGATAATGTATCTTCAGTTATGTTCAAGAATTGAATAGTTATTACAAATTAAGATAAACTGTTTTTGATCCATGTTAATAAAATAATAATAATAATAATAATAATAATAATAATAATAATAATAATAATATTATTATTATTATTATTATTATTATTATTATTATTATTATTATTATTATTAATGCTGTTGTTGTTGTCTTTATTATCATTGTCATTATTATTATTATTATTATTATTATTATTATTATTATTATTATTATTATTATTAACATGGATCTAAAACAGTTTATCTTAATTTCAGTCTGTACTATTCTGGGTTACTTATTTTGGGTGGGGGCAGTATTAAACTGAGTTTCAGGACAATGATGAGAGGCACCTGTAAATCTCTCGAGTCCCTCGTTTATAGTCACATGGTTTTATCGAACAAGTATATCTTAAATGGTTAAATTGAAATTACTTTATCTTAATATTTTATTGGTGTTATCAAGCTCATATCGATCGGATGTCGCATGTACTTACAAACACTTGAGTTAATTCTGATTGAGGTTTCCTGTAAGTTTTTAAGAGTGATTTATTTTTCTTATACATTTCCTGTGGGGGAGAGGCACCGGTGGTTGAGTGGTCTAAAACGTTCACCTTTACCGATCACTGCCATCTCACCTCCGTCAGAGTGGGTTCTAGCGAGTCTGGGGCTCAGCTAATGTGGGTACATGGGGAAAACTGCCAGTAGTTTCCCTTAGGTGGGTGGTTCTTACTAGGCTATCCTGGGATTTCTTCCTCCGCTAGTTGTACTTGCCGCCATGTATAGCCGATTTTGCGCTGAGAAATGGCGTTAAACCACAAACAACGACAATAAAGTTGCGATGGTGGTGATCAAGAGAGCAAATACTAATTTAATGGTTTATTTTTATCTAGCTTAATATTTTCGACAAATTATTGTTCCAAAAATTTAATAGGTGACTCTGATGCGCTGGAAAAAGTTTTAAATTTTCCGCTTTTAGTATTTCAACAAGGATCGTAAATTTACAGTACGTCGAAAGAGTTCGACTTCCTTAAAAGCATACATATTTTATGTTTTTGAAGCATTACATTTGATGGCGGTTTTAAACATATAACTTACAAACTACTTAAATACTTCTATATAAAGTACTATGTTCCTAAGGGACACGACATCTAGATCTCTTCTCTTGTAGCTATGATCACTTAAAAAGTTTGAATAAACTGCACTTATCCATAAAGGACACACTTAAGTGTTTCCTTGTGTGTACTTAAGTGTTTCCTTTTGTGTCCTTGTATCCCTTACTTAGCACTGTTGTCAAGATCAAAAGATGGTATCATTTGTCATCACAAATGGTGTACAATATATCTTACACATGTGAACATTCTTTACATGCCATGAAATGTTACCTAGTGACATTGTAAATCGGTTTAAGGTCACCATAACCAAAATCAAGTCAATTTAGGTACATTTATGCCAGAAGTATCTTTACAACATAATGAATTTCCTTTCATAGCACAAAATGTTGCATTTGACCTTAAAGCTCATGGACTTCCTATATCCAGCTCATTTCATTCTGGCATGTATTTTTAATTTATATGGTGTACCTGACTTTTGTCATGTTATATGTTCTGCCTGACTGACTTTTGTCATACAGTTTTTTTAAAGATATTTACTAAAATTTTTGTTCAAGGCCTTAGCTTGTTTAATGGATGAGAATATTCTGGAAACATACTTGATGGAACCATAACGATTCCCCAAGCTAGATTTGTCTTTTCCTTTCGTCAAATATATGTGTCAAATAATGACATCAATTGTCCTGTTAGTGGTGGGGAGCCGTTAATGTTGGATAGATATACGTTTTGGTATCAGACACAAGTCCCTTCTAGTTATTTAGGTGAAACTGTGTTTATTTCCCTACAACAAATAGTTTTGTGAATAACTGCGACAAAGGTATTATACCGTTTTCTGGTCGAACGGAGTGAAGTGTGCGTGGATGTTTCTCAGCGATGGTGTTAGCCTTGATTTAACATGAGTCATCTGCGAAAAGATTTGTAATGGAGTTGCGCGCTTCACGCGATAAATTTGTGACGAACCAAGCAAATTGAATCACTAATACTACTGACAAAACTTTTAACATTTATATCTTTCATTTGTTTTATTCCAGAAAATAAAGTTTAATGTAAGAGTCATAATTGTGTACCTTGTATTTCTTCTCGATTATCATTCATGGATGTGAGAAACCAGCAAAAGAATTGATATCTACAAACGGTAAGCTGCTCTATTCAAATGGAACGATTTCAAACGACATGAAATGTTGTTATTTATTTATTTATTTATTTATTTATATATTTATTTATTTATTTATTTATTTATTTATGTATTGTTCTAATTTTAGGCCAAGGAAATGATAGAACATATTCGTTCTACATTCATAGAGTCTGTAGATAATTTAGATTGGATGGATAACCAAACAAAAGTGGTCGCTAAGGAAAAGGTAGGGATATTTCTGACGTAATTCTTGTACCTGTTTGAAATACTAGTAATGCATGATTCCTTATGCACTCAATCCTTGTGATTTTAATGCCATGTGTTAAATATCAACCAAAGAGTTGTTCAGACTGATATAAACTGTATCCTGGTGAGAATATTTGACCTGCTAAATACAGTTCCATTTAATTTATTCTAATTAGGCAAAGCTGGATAAAAGGAATTAAGCCGAATTGAAATACATTGTAGAAAACTAATTTTAACTTAATTAAATCACATTATATTGTCATTCTGCATTAATTGAGTTACTGTAAATTAAGTGCCATAGAATCTCACCAGACTTACTCGCATGAAATTATTGGTTTGTTTCCACATTCAGCAAGGAAATTAAACGTAAAGTTTTAATCCGTCCACTATTTGAATAGTTTATAATTTGACAAAGATCTGGAACTCTGTCAAGCAAGTGTATAGCTTCAAAAAGATGCGATGCGCAAATTAAACCCAGGTTTTTTTTAATGTTTTGAACACATGTATATATGTTCTTCATAAACAACGTGACTAAATTGTTCCGTAAGTCTTATTTATAACCACGATCTTGGATTAACTAAACGCCGACTAAGATTTGGCGCTCAATATCAATAGCTTGAATTTCCGATCTATTCCAACCCAAATCTTGACCCGACCAAAAATGTTAGAAACAGAATATGTAGTGCGTAAAACGTAATATTGTATTTATGCGCTTGATCCATGGATCTGTCTACCTGAACATTTAGAGGAATTGTGTCTTATATTTTAATGTGTTTAGAGTGAGATCAGCGTACAAAGGAAATGAGATACATAAGAAAAAGTAGTTCCGGAGTGCTGAGGAGCAAATTTGCATTACGTTCAAGAGCGCATTGAAATATTATTCTTTATTGTAGGCAAAAGCTATTATCGACTTAATCGGATATCCGGACTATATAATGGATGACGAAACTTTGGAATCAATGTACGAAAATGTAAGTATAAGGAACATGTACCATTATAAACAAAGCAAAAATTCACTGAGTTAAAACAAACAGTTATAAATGTGAAAAAAAACCCATTATAAATGATAATTTTGCTTTCACTAGGACCTAATGCTCACCGCTTACTAAATTAACCGCATACCAAAATTTCGAGGTATATTCATAGCTGCATGCTAAACATGCCCAATGCACATTCTTTCAGAATGTATGTATGTACGTCTGTATGAATATGCGTATACATTTAAGGATGTATGTATATATTTAAGTATGCATATATATATATATATATATATATATATATATATATATATATATATATATATATATATATATATACCATATATATATATATGTGTGTGTGTGTGTGTGTGTCTGTGTGTGTGTGTGTGAAATGTACATTATCGTTGATTTTATTATTATTATTATTATTATTATTATTATTATTATTATTATTATTATTTCAAGATGACCATGGACCCAAACAAGTATTTCGAAAACGTACTGTTCATTCTGAAGAGGGAATATGCAAATGAGGTGGCTAAACTCAGGGATACGTTTAACGTCTCAAATGACAAGTGCGTATCTTCCTGCCAGTACAGTTCTTTGAGATCCATATTGCTTTTTTGTTTTTATTTCTTTATTTTGTTTGCAGGAAATGGTAAATACCATAGTTTGCTTGCTTAGTTGTAAGTTTACGCAGTTAAACATTGAGCGAGTTGTGTTATCACTTGACTTTGTTTATTGCTTATTCACTTGTTAAATACCGTTTTCAAAAATTTGGAAACTAATGTCTAAATATATTGTATTTCCGTATTTACAGAAATTCCAACTTAACTAGGCTACTTTAGATAACAGGCTTAAAATAACTAAAGTGTTTTTTGTAGATGTCATTCATCGAAAGATCGTTCCGCATGCATATTAAAGCAGAATAGCATGCATTCAATCGCGTCTGTCCTTTCACAGAATCAGTCGGTTCCGATACCCAAACCATGTATATATTCTTATTAAACGTGACAGAAGTTGTTTGATTCGTTGTTTCAATATAATGCAAATTATTTTCATATCGTGCTGCAATCACCCACATACTATAACGTTTTGCTATTTTATTCAATGATTAATACTACATATGTATTTCAAATTGTTACACACACACACACACACACACACACACATATATATATATATATATATATATATATATATATATATATATATATATATATATATATATATATACTATATATATATATATATATATATATATATATATATATATATATATATCTTAATTCAGATGGACGACGCCACCGACGATAGTCAATGCATTCTATAGCCCACAAAAGAATCAGATCAGTGAGTTAAGCTTATTGTCAGCTTAAACCTTTCTTTAATTCTTTCTTTTCAAGTTTGTCAAAATAAATAATATCTTCTCTCATTCCTCAGAATATATGTTCTCTCATTCCTTTCTTCGTCCCATTCATTACCACTTATCTCACTCTGTTCATATTCTTGTCATATTCTTGTCACCTTTATCTATCTATACATCTATCTGTCTTTATTTTCATCTGACCTAGCACTAATGAATTTGCAGGAGCCAGAACAAACTATTAATATTCACCTTTCTCTTGTTAAAAAGATTTTGCAGGGCACATCACGATTTCGGTGTACTTTTACGGCAAGAAGTTAGGGACATAACCCGAAAACACTTTGCGATTTCGGTATTCGATATCGTCAAGTCAAGAAAACTAATACGAAGCTGTGTTTGGTCGTTGTAGCACGCATATTCAATCCCTCCATTATGTGCAATCAAATTATCCATTACGAGAAATCGAAACTCAGGTCACACGTGATAGAACTAACTGGTAAGCCAACAGGACCATAACTGATAATATTTTAACGTTCCGTTGATTACAATTCGCATTTCTCAAACTCGAATTTTTGAATTTGAAAATAGGTTTTTATTTTTATTTTATAAAATAAAATGTAATTTACACGCTTTGCATAAATTTACAATCGGACGTCAGTCTGGCTTAATAAAATATTTGTGCCTACGCAGTTTTAATAGTCATCCAATCGAATAAATCGTTGTCTGTGTTAGATTGCTAATGACTACTGTTTTAAATGGTCGATATGTAGATAAAGCATGTAATTAAACCCAAATTTCTTACTGACTCGAGAGATCGCCTGGAGGAGGTTCGAGAACGTGCATTGCTGTTGTCTCGAAACGCGATCGTTTGAATCAAAGCTACACTTCTAACTGGCTCTCCTGTGATCGTTTATTCGAGCCTGGCATGCTCACGTTGTAGTTTCATCAATGCGAAATAGTGCTACGTTATGGCTATGTTCGCATGTACGTTAGTTCAATTATGCGCAATGGAAGTTTAGGTTTACCGTAATGGAGCTAGTGAAACGAGTTATTTTTATTTTTTTTATGTTACAGTCTTTCCGGCGGGAATACTTCAGCCGCCATATTTCCGAGGCGATCAACCAAAGTAAGCAACTTTATTCAAATAAACAAGGGTACCTAAACAAAGTCGAAAACGGCATTCTTACAGTTTCAGTATTTAAAGGATGCATGTAATGAAGGTGGGTTAGGGCATAGTACTAAAAACACATGAAGATTATACGTGTCATGTGACATTTCGGTTAACGAATAGTGGATACTTTAATGTCTGATTTACCAGTGAAACGTAAAAGTAAAATGTGAATAAACTGAGTATATATCACTCGAATAGTCATGCTAATGATTATCATCTCGTCAGCTCAAACAACCAATAAATTCGAGTAAAAGATGAAGGGAACATGACTTTATTTGCGAAGTTGTACTTTATATGTCAGACATGAAAATTCTGTCACAGTCAAGAAACTGTGTTTCCTCTTTAAATTTGGTACTTTATTATGTTCGACAAAATTGTTCAACGTTAATGTGTTGTACATCTATATTCTTGTTTATTCAAGTAAATAACGAATTTAATGACGTAAATATTTACAGTCTTCGTTAGAAACATATACATTAGACCAAGGTGTACAGAGGAAAATGAAAATAATATCTGATATTTCATTTCAACGCATTTTATATACCTGGTTTCTTTTAATTCATATGAACATTATAGTCTAAAATATAAACAAAAAAAAAAAAAATGATAGGAAAAATGTTGCTGACAGTTATGACCATGCGTACTGCAAGGTCCATATTTTACGTAAATTAAAAAATATTAATGTTGGCTAGATCATTGTGTTTCTCCAGCAATATTATCAAAGTAAGTACTTATATCATGAATGTATATACTAAATACTATCTCAAGTTATATGCATATTAAATTATTTAATTATCTTAGTACGTGTGTCCGTTATAAACGCACTAAATACTATTTCAAGGTAATTAGATATTGAACTATTTAAATATATTAGTACATATTTTCGTTTCTCCTCCAAAGCTTCTAATGCTTCAGTCTTGATGTGTTTACTTTAATGTATTATCTGTCCATATTCGGTAGTATAAGTTATTATTTATTTTGAGTCATCACTGATCGTAATTCAAGCCACGACTTGTTTGTTTTTCAGAGCTCTAAACTATGGTGGTATCGGATTCCTAATGGCGCATGAAATTACACACGGTTTTGATGATTCAGGTAGAGTACACGGGATATATATATATATATATATATATATATATATATATATATAACTCCAACTTATATATAACATATATACCATATATATATATATATATATATATATATGTATATATGTACATATATAGATAGATAGATAGATAGATATATAGATAGATAGATAGATAGATAGATATATAAAGTATATAGTCGCATTCATAAAAAATCTTTGTTTAATTTTATTTTGTCATTTCGTTTTCATAACATCTGACCACGGTTCAAGTATTCTTGTTTTCAAGATTTTATACCCCACCCCACTCCCATCTCCCGACAAAAGAAACCCCCAAGCAAAAACAGAAAAAGAAGCAAAGCAAGGATTTGAACGTTCAAGACTGTGTTTTTCTTCTTGTTCATTTAGTCAAATGTTTTGATATAGATCTCTGTTAAACACAAGTAAGTCTCTCATTAGAAAAAGGCAAAGAGGTCCCAAATAAATCTGCATCCATTGCTATTTGAGAGGGAATCTTTATAGACTTTAGAATCTCAAAATCCAAACATACAACACCAGAAAACCAGTCAACGTCTGCTTAAATAGAATCATAAATCTAATCCATTATTTATGTGTTTTGTTTTCAAAGGACGCCAGTATGATAAAAACGGAAACCTCCAGAACTGGTGGACGGGAAAATCAGAAAAGAAATTTAAAGAAAAGGCACAATGCCTTATAGACCAGTACAGTA
The DNA here is from genome assembly GCA_016617855.1 of Megalonaias nervosa. Classification (NCBI taxonomy): domain Eukaryota; kingdom Metazoa; phylum Mollusca; class Bivalvia; order Unionida; family Unionidae; genus Megalonaias; species Megalonaias nervosa. The sequence continues at coordinate 10,732 of JAECUM010077779.1, forward strand.
GTTACGTGTCACCTATATCTGGAATGAATGTGAGTAACGGTAATATTGACAAATATCGGGGGGGGGGGTGTTCACAAAGAAATACAAAAATTTGATTTAGGAAGAAATAAAGAATTTGCAGGATATTTAAACTAAATATTAACAAAACACTAAACCATATAGAAAAAACACATTCATGTGTCGTGTAGATAATTTATGATATATCGCCCGTGTCACCATCGTCTTCTTCTTTTCTGGTTACATGTATAAATAAGTGTGTATATTTGTCTGCTTTCATGTATAAATTAGCGAATACATGCTCTATTTATCTGGTTACATGTATAGATGAGTGAATTCATTAGCATATTTGTCTGGGTACACGCATAGATGAGTGAATGTATGTGTATATCGTTTTGGTTACATGTATAGATGACTGAATGAATGTGTATATCTGCCAGGTTACATGTAGAGATGACTCCATGAATGTGCCTATCTGTCATCTGACATATATAGATGAGTTAATGCATGTACATATACCCAGTTACATGCATAAATGAGTGTTTGCATGGGTATATTTGTCTGATAGCATATATCTATGAGTGAATACATGTTTCTTGTTATCTGGTTACATGTCTGGTTACATATATAGATGTGTACATGTACGTGTATTCTTCTCATGTTGCATGTATCGATGAGTGAATGCATTGGCATATATGTTTAGCTACATGTATACATAAGTGAATATATATATATATATATATATATATATATATATATATATATATAT
>JAECUM010077781.1:0-11532 GCA_016617855.1 Megalonaias nervosa
ATATATCTGTACTTGTAAACCTAAAGTATAATTATTTGATCACTCACGTATCGACGAGGTTCCAATAATGGAGTCCACAGTTGTACGACCGCGTACTATTTCTAACCAAACAAATTTCGACGATTTTCATGTGCTACTTTGGCGCGATTTGGATGATAAAAGCACTAATGAATACAGTCTGCTGAAATAAAATCTTATATGATCTAATCGGAATCACTTTTTAGATATCGTGATAATTGCACACAAAAACGCGGACAAACGTTATCACAATCATTTAATATATCAATAAGCAGTCACTGTTATTTCTTCCCTGAGAAATAGGACATTTATGATATTCACGGTTGCGAATGTTACGTTTCATTGGTGCCATACAGAATGAATGGCGCGCACGCACACATGAATGCATACAAACATATATATTATAAACATATCATGCACCTCTACTTGCAGATATTACTCGACTGTGAAAATATCATATATCGAGAGAAAAAGAGCCCTAGTGCAAAGAAAGATAAGAGAAGCTTACTCATACATTATGAACGGTGTAAGTAATGAACTTTTAAACAGTGGACATATTAGCATTTCTTTAACGTGTATACTACAAAGGTATACTATCCTGGTCCCTCTGTAACACTCGAAAGAAAAAAAAAATGGTTCGAAAAAGTCAATGATATTACATACTGAAATGGCGAAAGTGTTGATGTTACTTGTGTCCTGTTTAGAGATGTTTCTCCTAACGAAATCTAGCGTAATGTTTGATAGCAAATATATATAATCTCATTTCCATCCTTATCCCTTCTGATTGTAACAGAGTATATGTGCATGTTGTGTTATTATTTAAGTAAGTTATACTTAGATATCGTTGACTAGAACTTAATAACACCAGAAACAAAGTATTGTATGCATTTTTCATGTTACTATTGTAAATCATAAGCACTGTGTTATTTTGTCATAGGTTAACCTGCGCCACAAGGCAATAGACGATCAATTTATATCATTCAATGTGACCCTTACAAAATTTGTATTTTTCGAGGTAAGAATGTTTGTGAAGTCGGGATTCCAGCACATCCCGGGGTGTTTAAAGTATTGTTACGTATCGGCTCCTTCAAAAGTAACAAAAGAAAAGAGTGAAGACAACAAGCTTTGTAAGTTTTAACAAAAAGAATTTATTTCCCTAGAAAACACGGTGAAAAGGTGAAAATATGAAATAGGACTTACGGTTTGTGAATAAAATCCAAACATTTATCCTAGAACTAAAAAAGTACAAGTCCTATCACTAAATAGTTTTAACTGAATCCAGGTTCGAATCTTGATGACGTTCCAAGATGGAGGATGAAGCCGTCAGGTGAAGTCTTTACACAAATGTCCAAAATTTTACTTTGAACCACAATTTGTATTGTACTGTTCCAATTTAGAATGAATTTCACTGAATGTCTTTGTCCTAAACCACTTGTGTAGTTCTCCAGGGAAAAATAAATTATTATTTAAAAAGTAGATGAACTCCTATAGCTTTCATCTATAACAAGACACATCTCGAGCTCTACAGATGCAAAGAAAAATAAGCTCTTTCCAGCACAAGAAAAACAATACCTTCTTTTCAAGGTATAAGAACGACTCTGATTATTTCACAGGGACCTAAGTGTTTAAAAACCGAACTAAGACGTCATTTCATGCACACGCACGAAGAACGCGTGGTTATTTCGCAACAAACAATGCAATTTTACGTGAGCCAGGAAATGACTTTGGCAATAACTAATCGTTTTTGCGTATTGTTTACTTAAATCGACAAACCATGGCATACAAAAAATCGTGCTTATGCGAGTCATACTACATTTTAAGTAAATACGATGTTTCTTTCAAAAATATCAGACCCCGTGAACATAATCATCATAATAATGATGAAATATAATGATCCAAAAATGAAATAAAAAGAATTCAAATTTTGACACATAAGTAATTAAACTACATGGTCGTAACAGTATGTTGTGTTGCTAATTAACAAGTGTAAATCTTTAGTTAAAACAAATTTAACAATTCCATTTGCAGACTATGTGTGGTGAGGTGATGTACGTGGCAGTTACATTAAATCGAGTAACGCTAAGAGATTTGTTTCCGTGACGGAAAAAATTTCCAAGACAATAGATTATGCAACATTTTAAGACCAGACTGGCTTCTTTTCTGGTTGATTGTAAAGTAAAAAGATCACATTGATTAATGTTTAATGTATTTAGTAGAACTGAATAAAATTCCAGGTTTAAAGTCACATATTTGATTTCTTGAAAGCATTCGCATCAGCAAACTGTTCTTTTTGCAAAAGGTTGCGATTTTTTTCCAATTTTTGTTGTTCAGTAATATGTTGGTTTATTTATTTTCGAATGTCTGTTTTATAATGACATTTTGATATTGCAAGACTATCAACTTTTCCCTACATCTTTTTATTGTATGATGAGATATAGGTCGAACATATTGTATAATTATATGTCTAATAGGAAATCACATTATTTTTTTATTTCTCAATAAAATGACGACTCAGATGAGTCTTAATTATGTACCTTTACATGTATATTGGTTATATGCTCTAATTTCTAGCATCTTCGCGTTTATTTAGATAATATTTTTAGTGGTTTCGTTTAGGAGAGCGAAACACAGCGGACAGAGTGTGTCGGTAATCTAGTCTGAACTGAAAACACAGACCCTTTTCGGTTTTACTATAACTTTATATTCTTATTAAACCCAATTTCCAAGAATTGGTTACTAAGTAGAAATGTGAAAATTAAATGACAGCATTTTGCATAAATATTCCAAACTAATTCTTAACTCATTATGATAAATTAGTAGACCTAAATCTTTCGAATTGTGACAATAAAAGCTGATCGACGCCAGTGTATATTGCACTTGTACTAAAATTACGCCAGAGGCCACCACAGTATGTATGTAATTATACCATTATCCTGTCCTTTGGAAAGGGATGTCCCTCAGGGCCATAAAATGACTACAGCGATTCGTCTAAATTACTAAATGGGATAATACCAACCAATAGGATATGACCAACTAATAATTACTCTCCGAAACTTACACAATATAATACTAACACTTTCATTATTAAAACTGGTATAAGGAACATATATGATAAATGTTTCTTTCCAAAATATGATATACGTATTAATTCCTTCCTGGTCAGTTTTTGGTATGTAAAAGTAATGTTGAATAGCCTAATTTTCTATTGTCTCACTTTATCCATCCATCGGTATTTCCCTGTCTCGTTTCCTATCATATATGTTTTGTTGTCTTTATAATTCTACCGATCATGATACACTTACCGTGTATATATATATATATATATATATATATATATATATATATATATATATATATATATATATAACTTTCTTGCCTTTTATCGGAATCGATTGTCTCTAAGGCATTTTAATGACAAATTATGTAATCAAATAACAAAGAAAATATATCGTTTTCTGTTGTTTCCATTTTTGCAATTAGGAAGCAATTGATTTTCCGCAGTTATTTGATCGTTTTTTTTTTTTTTTTGTTTCCATTTTGTTAAAAGCGTGAATCCCTCTTTCTACACAAGAATTCTAGTGTAATGATAATTAATGGTAAAAAATATATTGGTGCCAATAAGTTATTTGCCGATCTCCATGACTGGGACGTGGAAACCGGCTCGAAAATCTACCAATCTTTGACCACGCAATGCTGTTTACAAGGTAGGTTTATGAGGCAGGGTATAATGCTAACTTTGAAATTACAATGACTACGTGTTGAACACATTTCGAACGACCTGAGTAGTGGGAAGCAAATATAAATGTTTCTCGATTTTCGCATTAAATTATAACATGTTACAGACAAAATGTAAACCAACGGGTACTACAGTAACTCTTCTTTCTGCAAATTCAGTAACTTACGATAATTACTGTGCTGTGTTTCCAATTCCTCTTACGCATTGCGCCTCGGGGAATAAATTAATTTTTATTCAGATTCCATATTTCATATGATCTTTTCATAGAAAGATTTAAGCAACAAAATCTCAAAAATTCTTTAATGTAGAACATATTATATTTAATATTGTATTGCAGGTTGCTATACTGTTATCTACAAAATTATTATATTTTTGTCTAAATTACGTTGGAATACTAGTTCCATTGTTTACGTTGGGAATACTGTCAAATAGGATTTATAGGTTTCGTCATAGCTCTGAGACCCTCCATTTCTTCCAAATCATAAAAAAGATTTTTCATTATACTTTCAGTGTCCTGATATGTTGTGTTCCTTAATTCCATTTATTTACTAAAGCGAACCACTCTCATAAATTATATGGACAAAAGCACATCAAGCAGACGATTTTCAGAATTTTAAGTGTATATTATGAGCATTGTTGGCATCGCAAAATTCTAGGCACCGCATCTTCATGAAAATAACATATTAAACAAATTGTACATGCAATTTGGTTGTTTTCTCAATGTTTATTGGAATAATTACAAACGATATTCCATCTACTCTTCGTCTTCCGAAATTACTCGTAAATTTGTACAACAACAAGCTTCAAAACCTCCAATCCTACAACCGGGTAGAAAGTACTCACCCTAAACTGAGTTCACTAGTTCTAATCATTGTACTGTAATCTTCTAAAGAAACCGACAATTTTCTTTTGAAGATGGTACAATTTCGTCATAGGTATAGTTTGTTCATAGCGGAAACTGGCTGAAAAACGTTTGAATTGCTAAATATTGAAACTATACCAGATATGGAAGGCTAACTATTCAGTTGTCTGTCCATTTCAACAGTAGATGTGCGTATAGTCAGACATGCTTAGAGAAACAGGTGTACGTACGCAACGGATCACACTTTCACTGGGACAAGTTTAGATATTCGCCAATAGAAATTCTGAATACACTGCCATTGGCTAACAGCTGTGGGCGACAGGTGGAGTTAGAGATTCGTCAATGCAACCCAGGACTGCAAAGATGCAAAGCAAGAACATTGCCACAATGCTATCAAAACCATTTTGGTAGTAGTAGTAATTTCGGTGGTAGCAGTAGCAGTATTGACTTCAGCTGCCTAAATATTTTTTGTCTTTCTGAATATAGTTTAATTTAACAAATATCCATACATTCTCATTTCCGTGTATATCTGATGGTTGTTTGAGCAGCAAAACGCACAGGAAATGTTGTTTTCCGATAGAAGGAGATCAAAGCGTAAAACTGTCGTATTGTTTAGGGTCACCGGTTGTTGTGGTGACCCTAAACAATACGGTAGCATGGCTTACGTAAATAAAACCTATTTATACTATTCATGCTACGTCCGGAAGATCAGCGACATTTGCATCGTATGTGACGCGGTCAGTTTAGTTGAACGAGCTACGCCTGCCCTGAAATTCAATGGTGCGATACATATGACTCAGAAGAGCTGGAAGATCGGCAAAGTTGTAATATTGAACGTATGTGTGGTTTTCAGGGATGTATACCCCGGCTGATTGGATTGATATGCTAGGTCAGTACAATGTCTTTCTGGAGTGGTTCTCCACGTAGAGGCTTCGTTCTCGAGGAACTACTTGTGTTGCCTAAAGGTATTCAGATGACTATTAAGTGCTGGTGGTTTTGGGCAAAATGCATGTTGAGGTTCGCATCTTCTTTGGCATTGGCTCTAAGGGAAAGGATGAATGCAACGTGCTAGAACTTGCTAAAATAGATCATTCCACTACACCTTAGCGACATGTAAATGTTTATGGTACAACCCTTTGTAAGCCTGGTATAGCCAGCCATTTAACGATGGAACTCGAAGTGGAGAGTGTGTTTCATTAAACTGGCTTTACTGCCAAGCCCGATAAGACGAAACGATTGTCGAGAAACGTTGTCATCGGTCTTCTGATGGGAAAAACCTCAAGCTTCTGAAAATATTTGCCAAAAGTATTTCTCATCATAAGCTTTCCTTTTGTTTTGTTTTGTTTTCCTTTTAATGAGTGTCAAGCATGAATCATAGAACAATAATGACAACCTATACACTGGTGTGCACTATCCGTATCTGATGTAAAACGCCTGCAATAGTCTATCAAAAATGTGGTGACACGATAAATATGGATCAATTTTGAATGCGCTTTAGATGCAGTGAATTCATTGGATCAGCACAAGAGGATGTAACTTTCATGTCATGTAATATAGGTTATTCAACATGGACTTCTCAAATGACAAGAGATGTCACAAATATGTAGGATTAAGATAATATTTTGTCTCAATCGGCTTTGTGAATTTTGGTAACATGACAGTTTTAATAGAAGTGTTATATATATATATATATATATATATATATATATATATATATATATATATATATATATATATATATATAAGCATGGTGTGCTTGATGTCCATACTTCAGGGTATGAGTTTGACCTACCTAACTCATGTCATTTATTAAAACAGGTTTACTCTGATAGGAGTTAAGGAGTTAAGGACCTTTCAAATGTTATGCCAGACTGTCATAAAACAGAATTTCTCTATTGTACTTTTAGCAACAACTTGTATATGGATTTTGCGAGCAACAGTACAGTTCAGGGTATTACTCTCTCTCTCTCTCTCTCTCTCTCTCTCTCTCTCTCTCTCTCTCTCTCTCTCTCTCTCCGATGCATAATGTCCTGTATAAATGCTTAATATAAATATACATGCCAGTGAAAATGTTCTTTTCTGTCAGTATCCATCAAATACGAGGTTATATTAAAGTCGCAGCCACTTAATTGGTAGTAAATCTCACGCTCAAAGCCAAAAGGGTAAGTTCATATCACCCAAAGAGTCTCCTATTGAATTTAGTATTGTTTTAGTACTATACGTTCATTTTAAACTACAACTGTCCTTCTCTAGTGCCTACCATTTAGAAACCATAAATATCATTATGTTTAAGTGTTTTTATCCCTAAATATTTGCACAAAGACGCACAGTAGTACTAAAAGAGATCCCTTGTTAAATTCACCAGGAAATTCGATTCTCAATACGACGCTTACCATCAACAAATCCTGTATTGAAATACCTGTTGACTTGAGAGATCAAACATTAGGGCTAGCAAATAGGACTGCCATGTTATGGAAGAGGCCACTATTTCGAAATTCAGTTAAAATTTCAACACACTTATTGGGACCTGAATGTTTTCCTATTCGGCAGAGAAAGTTAAGTTACAAAGGGGCAGGTTGCATGTATGTATGTATGTATGAATGTATGTATGTATGCATGTATGCATGTATGTATGAATGCATGTATGTATGTACTCACCAATTAATGGCATGTGTTTTTTTATCAAAATCAATGCATGATAAGAGTATTTTAATGCTTCACCATGCTACCTGATAAAACACCACATTTTCAACTTTAGATTTTATTTCAGAACGTAACAGTACCATAGTCGCAGTTCCTTTGACATAGTTATGAATGTTTGAGCTGGTCGCAGAACATTATATTATATTTCAGTGTTTTTGACAAATGTTTTTTCTGCTTGTCCCATGCGAGAGTTGTTCTCATCGAGAGTTGTCTCATGCGAGAGTTGGAAACCTTAAGAGTTAATAACCATTTTATAATATTCACAGACATCAAAAGTCAGCTTTAACATATTCATATCACATTAACCGGTGATATATCATACATGCCTTCAAGTAATTTACAGTTTCTGCGTTGTTATTGCTTCTTGTAGACATACAGTGGCGTTTGTCTAGTATATCAGCTCATTTCTCTGTCTCATTCAGTCTCTCTCTCTCTTTTCCTATAATATCTTTCTAAGCAACATATTAATGGCACATAATCATATTTGTGTCATATTTATATTATACTGATTTATAACATTCTTATGGGTACATCTTTATCTTTGTTATTGGAGTGTGTTATACATGTATGCCAATAAATACTATAGTTACATTGATTTAGCGTTTGTTATGCATTCAACTAAGTAAGTTTAATGATTGAAATTGATAAGGCAGCTATGGTATGTAGACTTGTTATTTGTGTTGCACCAAAGATTGCATTTCTGTAGAGTCGTATCAGTTGTGCGACATGCGAGTTTTTGCCAAACACTCCCTGAGCTCGAATCTCTTCATGGATAGTCCTTGGGTAGTTCTGAGGCTAAACCTACTGATAGCTCATTGGTTGACTTATTTTAATAAAATGTAAAATGTCTAGAAACATGGGTTTTACTCCGTGTTTGCTTTACTGCACTTGTTTAAGGGATAATTTCTCCTCTGTTTCCGCTACAAACTTTCAGAACGCACAGAGCTGAGCCATATGCTTAACCTTTTCGTCTGCGAAGGCAGTAATAATGCGAACCGAAATTGTTGTTATCGCTTCTTCAGATTATGATGCAAAATGGAAGTTACTCGATCTTTTGATAGTATTTTGAATACATATGCTGAAGTCATATTTAGCAGTATGTCGGAGTATCTTGATAGACTTGTAATATTACGCATCGAATCATTCATATTTGTATCATGTCATTGAATACAAGCCCATGGTCGCGTACACTCGAGCCAACAAATATCGTCATTGGCATTGGGTGCACTGACTGTATTTATATTAGTATACCTGTTTCTATCAACGTGATAGGTCCCGAAGTGGCTCGATGTTTAGCGTGCCAAAAGGTTGCGGGTTCGGATCCTACCTAGGTTAACAACTGTGGTGTGTCCTTGGGCAAGGCACCTTGCTCCAATTGCCTTGGTACTATATATCCTACTTGTACCGCTATGCCATAAAGCACCAATGGAAACCGTCTGTTTCAGCGTAATAACTGCGACATTAGCTTTGGATTTCACTCATTTACATGCTATGCTTTTGGAAACTATTTATGAACTGAAACATATATATTCCTCGAGACGAATAAACTAACTTCTTGCAAGCTAAGCGTGGATTCCTACATTTATGTAATATTTTACCCTTTCAGCTTAGAGCAGCTGATAAATTTAACATTGGAACCTTTAGAAATGTAATTATGGTCTCTACTATTATTCTCTTTACTTTTAGGTATATCAGAGACGATAGGGGGTATGCATTGTTGGTTAAAGAGTTTATATTATCCAAGCAGGAGATTATGTTCGGACGGTATTACGTGCAACACACGAACTTGGACACAAGTAAATCTACGTATTTATGTGTTCAATCGGTTAACATTTCCGGTGTCCGATGTTTGATTCTTAATTTGCACATGCGCAACGCTCAGTGGCCACACATCAAATGTGTGTGGTTCCTTCGGGATCTCCGATTTCCTATATTTCAAGCACCCGATCAAGGTATAATCCTGGCCGTCGAGAATACCTTCTATACGATAACGTTGCATAATCACCTGATATCTCGAATTTCAAACAAATGGGCAGCCGACTCCTTCTTATAGCTAATTTTTTGTGGGATATATAACTTTTTTCCGTGAGAGAAGATAAACGTTGATGAACAGGAAACTGTGAAATTAACTGTGAAATGCTGATGAAAATTTGGTTGAGAAAACATAACGTTCTAAAAACTTACACGTGTATATTGTATATTATATAAGCCACATGGGTGACCCATTTAAGCTCGTGAGAGGCCAACGAATACGGTCAAATGCGATTATTGAAAAATTTCCTCACTGCACAGGATAGAATGAGGTGATTTTGTTTGTGGAAGAATACTTATCATTAATATCTCCTAGACCTCATATGACTCTATATTTACGTGTTCTAATAGCCGGTACCCTATTGCAGCTGTTGTGAAATCCTTGAAACGAACGCTTATGTTTGTTTTGTGATACCAATAGCATTGGAACAAAGATGAGTATCATGTATTATTATTATTATTATTATTATTATTATTATTATTATTATTATTGAGATCGGTTGAAGTTCTGATTGTCGAAACTGAGCTGAATCTTGTTTATATTAATGTGTTTTGCATGCTTATTTTCAGTCTTGGAGCTGATCACGACGGAGAAAAGCACTCCAGAGCTTGAAAGGCTGAGGATTTATTTATTATGACTCTTAATGTGTCTCGAATTGACCGAGACAAAGCATATTCCAGGACCCGCTGGCATTTCTCTAACTGCAGCGTGCAAGAATATGCTAGCTTTCAAGTACGTACAATGTAGCAACATAATATTACATTCGTTTCAGACTTCGCTTGATACTTACGAGTAGCTTAAACAGTATGCATTCAACAGGAACACAATCTATATGCACACAATTTAGGATGCCATTTTATTCATTCACTTACCTTTAGACATTTATATAATATATAATAAATTCAATCACCCATTCTCTTAAAACGATAGAACAAATACCATCACCACATAGAATCACTGACCATCCTCAAACTGTATCATGTCAGCATCGCCTGTTTGCTTCCAGGCTTCCAAAAGTACTGTTCGTGATTGGTTGGCCTTAAAGTATTTCTTCTCTCTCTCTCTCTCTCTCTCTCTCTCTCTCTCTCTCTCTCTCTCTCTCTCTCTCTCTCTCTCTCTCTCTCTCTCTCTCTCTCTCCTCTTGTCATCAAAAGTTTCCGTTGTAGACTGTGCTTTTTTCCACCGTACAGTACAATATGGACCTATTTGATTTCTTCAAAACAAAATATAATCCCCAACCTATATAAGTGTCAGAATTTACTTCTTCACACTCTTTGTTACCTAAGATATGATCTATATTCCCAATCTTATGTCAAATATGGTCTATCGTAAATCAAGTGCACTAAGCTATATTAATTTTCCATACTAATACACAATCTAAACCATATTTACGTGAATGTATGTCTTTTCTAGCGATTACTTATTTAATGCACTGCAATGCTTGTCGTAAACGCATTACTTTACTAAATAGCGATTCATTGACATACATTTCCAGGCATAGGAAAATAAATCCGCATCATGCATGACACAAATCATCTAACAAAGACAAGTGTCCTCTCTAAACTGATATCAGACGAAATGCATGAACTTCATACAATACCAGATTTATGTCTCATCTGAACGAGGCAATTAGAACAAATATTATATGAGTCATATAACATATGAGACAAACGCATGCAAACGTTTAACGTCTAAACTCCTAGAAAAATTGATGTATTAATTTAAAATGAATAAATGCAGTAAATAAGTACAATCTCCTGTCAATGAGCATGTTGAATGCAGTTGAGATAATACATGTCTGACTTCCAGAGCCCTCGCTCGCATTTCATCAGAGAATAGCCTCTGTCTCTACTCTTGTCTCGGGTATCACATATTTCAAGACCATTTGTCCCTAGGAAGAGAATACCTTTTACTATCTCAGAACCAGCTTCCCCTTTCTGCAGAAAATCTCGGACTGACTAATGTCAAGAGGGAGACTACTTAAAACCTTGCATTTCCTATGGGAAACACATCATAGCCCATCTGGCTGTTTGTGCATCTGTCTTTCTGTCCGCGCACACATATTCCAACTTATGTACCCACGTAAATAGTTGGTTTGAAAGATAAATAAGTACGGAAATAGCAATGAAACACACACACACACACACACACACACACACACACACACACACATATATATAT
>JAECUM010077783.1:0-15403 GCA_016617855.1 Megalonaias nervosa
ACGACGAAGAGTGCAAAACTAGTATCTAACTAGCCTGAGCGCTTTCAACTCCTAATGAGGAATACAAATATTTTCCAGTACTGTGTACTGTGCATGACACGGGCATATACGATAATACGTAATGACGGTATGTACGGTAAGCTATACAAATTACATTATCGGCAAAACATTACAAAGCAATAAACAGGTTCAGAAGTGAACCTACCCGTGTCCGATAAGAATACTACGGTACTAAATGTTTCTTAAAAAAGCAACTTTATATTGCTAATATAAATCTCTTGCTAAGTCACAAACAAGAATAGAACATATTTGCATTATACTACACCAGCCGAAGCTACATAGAAGATATACAAAGATATAGGTGGTAGTACAGTAGCTATAACTTATATTATACATAACAAATTAATAAATAACTTACACACCTCTACAGCTGAAGATGTGCAATTCCTTAAGTAGACTGCTCACTGACAAGACATTCAGTAATGTAAAGATTTAAATCTTACGGTGAGACAATTATGCACAGACGATGCAACCCTACATCGTCTGTGAGCTGGAAGTATTCGGTTCCTCCCATCGAAAGCACATCGCACGTGCGGCATAGGATGAACCGAACTGACATTTTCGAAATACTGTACAATATGCATAAATCACCCTCGGGTATCGTTGTACACAAAAAAACGAAACCCGAGTATATGTATTTAATAAATAAAGGGATTTATACCATTCCGTGACAACTGGCAACTCTTATTTATTATGATTTCAAGTAAAGTGTATATGAAGTATTAAGACAACCAGTAGGATAGAGGAATCAAAATTAAGACTTATGGTAGAATTACACTTTGTATCCGCCTCAATCGCTTATGCATAACTGACATAATAATTGTATTTGTCTTTACTGTATGAGTCATTCTTTCCATTTTGTTTGGAATAATGTTTTTTCTTGCTCCAATTTGTATGTATGTTTGCTTTTGTGTGCACTGTTGTTGTAGAATGTTGGTGAAGACGTCTGTAGTTTGTCTTCTCCGTCCTTCGAGTTGGAAAATGACAATGACAACAACAACTGGTTTGATGTATGTGTCCACATGAACGACCACTGATCATGGAAATTTGTACTCTGAACTGTCTATGGCACACTTGACTGCAGATGCCTTGTTGGTTTATTTGATCGAAGTCGATTTGCCGCATTTCTAAGATATCAGCCGCTCGATTCTGCACTGCCGCTGCAATTCTTATCGATTCAAACTTCTGTAGCTTAAGCATGAACGGGAATGATCGAGTCTGTGCTATCCTGTTCGAGATCTTGCCAAACCTGTGGGTCATCCCAGGGCTGTGAAGGCATATAGCAAGTGCTATGAGGACAGAATAGGGTATCAAATCAGGTGAGTAGGAAATGATCGTCATCCATTGCTGCATCCGGACTTGTGCCCAGGTGTTCCGACGTTGTCGTGCCAATGGATTCCGACAGGCCTGGACGAGAGAGCAATGGTGACTCCTCAGCATTCACTCACTTAAATTGAACTCACTTATAAGGCATGACATTACTTCACTCGGCACCAACTGTCAGTGACATAGCTTATTTCGAGTACTTCCAAGTTCCATCACATTTGATGGTGTTTCAGTACAAGAACTGGCAATTCATTTCATTTGGGCAGATATATGTTAAGTGCATGAAGTGGCCCAGTCGTAAGGTACTAGCCTCTTCTGACACAATCCATGAAAATCAAGTACCTGTGTTCAATAACACGATTTTTTGTGTGGTATACTTTTGTGTTTTTGTTTTTTGTTTTTTGTTTGGCAGTAGTATTGTCGGTGACCGAGTAGTGAGGTCTTGCGGCCTGGGGGTGTTTATGCAGTAGTAATGTGAATGGTCTATTAACAACGAAGTTGACACATTAGTAAGATCTATGAACAGCATCTGAAAGTTGTACAGGTTAAGGATTTATGAGACCTTTGGCATTTCACTAATCAATCAATCAGTGACTTCTCTTTACTATCTTTCATATCAAGACGAGTAGTAAAAACAAACGTCTTTGTTAATATGTTTTGGGAAATCATCGCTGAATCTTTGCTAAAAAGTTATATTCTCTATCTCTTCAGACAAATACAAGAACTGAAAGATGAGAATAAAGCTTTCAAGGAAAAGTAAGTATTCTACTTTATCTGTCTCAGTGGTTTTCATGAATTATTCATCCATATAATTTGGCTTTCCACATTCGCTCTTCTGTTTTAGGCTGAAAATCAAGCACAACGCTTGGCAGCCGATATGCTTTACACAGTTTTTTGTTTGTTTTAGCTCGAACAGAAGGTACAAAAGCAGGCATTTCTCATCAATTAACTTTCATTTAAAAATGGGAACATTACTGAGCAATATCTAATGTACTATTGACCAATAAATCACATTGGTGCTCTCAGTAGTTGGAAATTTGAGAACTTTGGAAAAGCAAACTTATTTCACTTCCTTTATATCTCAAGATATTATTTTCCTATTTATGTAACATCATCTGTTAACTATAATTTATTTCAAATATAAAACAAATTCAATATTTGCAACTTCTTTTCTTTCTTTCTTTGTTTTCTATTTCATTGTTTCTTTTTTTTCTTGCTTTCTCTCCCTTTCTTTCTTTCTTTCTGACTTTCTTTCGTTCTTTCTTTCTTTAGAAATAATTCAAAATGAGCTTAAATCTTCTTTCACCCCTTTATCATTATTTTACTTGTTTGTATATCTATATCCTTCTCTAAAATGAAATCATTTTATGTTTGAATTCTAGTGTACAGATCCAAAAAGACTCGCTCAAAAATACGGCTGAAAGTCGAAATCTGCCACAGACTTGCTTCAGATCAAGACGGCTGAGTATATGATATTTAATTATTTAGTTTAATTTAATATGAAGAATTCATATCAGAAATCATAAATTACTAACATTTATATGTAAAAATATCTCACGAGACTAGTTCATGCGGCCACAAAGTGTAGTGAATATTGTATATTATAGCGTCCGATCTTAGCACTTGGTTAATTACTCATTTTGAGGAATATCATGTGGGATAATCAAAGCAAAACTCACCAATTCTACAGCTCGAAACAGAGACAAAACATACAAGTAACACACACCGTACACTTGTTGCTTTATCAACGTCTCCGACAATCTCGTCTCCAAATGACATGCAACGACATACAGGTAGTCATTATTCACTATTGATTACTTCAACATAATTACTCCAACCGCAGTGCCCAAACTGGAATAGAGATATGACCCAGCTAGAATTAATTTATCTGAACGACTAATCAGTCATACTCTATGAAACTAAAGCTAAGGCATAATATCTAAGCAGTTAGGATTAGACCAGAAACTTTATAAAGCAAAAAATAAATTACATCTTCCTGAACACATACTATCCAGTCCTAAAAATTACGTTGCGATAATCCATCTGGCAATGCTGATAATGAATGTGTCCGTATTATAAAATGTCACAGGTACCTATCTAGTCAACCCAAAGGCTCGCCCCACTTAAAAACGTTGCAAAAAGAGGTACATCGTTCAGATTGTCTATAGCACATAGCATATCAACCATTATATCAAGTTGTTTAGTTCCTGAGCATAACATACTAAACAACACCAAAGACTTCATGACCACCTACAGATCATGTTAATTGACAATTCGTCCTCACTTTATATCTCTTCTGACATACGGGTACGGATGTGTCGATTCAACCTGTTTGGCAGGAAGGGGTGTTCTGAAACCAACGATTCGAGAACCATGGATGGGGGCATATCATTTGCCCAAGAAGAATGTTATTTATTATGTCCATCTCTAAACGGTAAATTAATTTAAAAAATAAATAAAAATATGGAAAATGGCATAGGACTAAGTTAGAAATTACAGTGCGAATTCCAACAAAAACCGGGAGTGGCCACAGTGCACCATCGTACGTACAATTAGCTTGGTTCTCAAAGAAGATATACTTTCGACCAGCGACATCGAAATGCTTTCATTCCGAAGGTTTGAACATTTGTTTATCTTTGACTCAACCGTGCCAAAAGCTTATATATATTAGCCATAATGGGAAATGGCGACACATTTTCATTATCATATGTCTCTGCCTGGTAGTTAGAAGATTCACGTTTACTGAAAGATAGTAACCCAGCGTTTTTCATTCTAGTGAAGTGAACCACTAATGGTGTCCCATACTCGTTTCTTCTGATATGGTACTTGATATCAGTTTTCTTAACTATGCACTAAGGTCCATTCCTCAGGATCTGCACGTAATTCCCCTTTTTTCTCATAGTATGGCGTACCCCCCACACACACACACACACCGTAATAGTGACCATGAACCTTGGTATTATAGTTATTATTCTGATACTGAATAGCCTAGTTTCCCTCGTGTACTACACATTTCCTTCATATTTTCCGACACGCACTGCGACAGATTATTCGGGGCCTTCTCGGGTGTTTTCCCATCGGAAAGATCCTTATGAGTATAAATTTCTCGCCCCAGGAAAATATGTCTTTGTATGGTTGCCCTATCTCTTGAAGTGTTCGCTTCATCGTTTGAAATGGATAAGAAGCTACGCCTTATAATATTTGTCTTGGTTTCGAGGAGCAAAGTGAGCAGCCATTAAAGCTTTCAACACCTCAAACCCAATTTTGGCAGGACTTTCCTCTTTAACAACGAAGTCAAGAACAACCCCTATCTGATATCATTCCAATTGTTGATCATTGCGCAATTCTCAAAGATGTTTGTTGATTAAGAAATGGTTGCGAACCATGCCAATTACAGTCGTTAATACGCTCCTTACTTTGAAGTGGACAAGCATTAGGCTTGTATTTTTCTTTTGCCAGCTTCCATGGTCAGTGGTAACATTGGTGTCTCTTTCTCATCCATAACTTTGTTGGAAGTCTCGAACACATGCTAAAATATCAGTCCATGGTGGTGATTAATTATTTTAACTACATCATGTTTATTGTTTTGATAAAACTATCGGTGTGCAAACGAACCAATTTCCTGTTTGAATCTGGTTTGAGGTTTTTGTTTACCCTATTTCCACGAACATCAATAGAACAGTCGTTTTCCACGGTATGGTTCATAGCAGCGGAAATATCACAATTGATAGTCTAATCAAACACAAACCACCCAATTACTGACCTTAACTTCATTCTTCCATGCAATTTCTTGCTTCACATTTGCATAACCCTTCATTAAACCTTTCCAAGACTTAGATCTGTACTTCAAGTCACAAAAAACTAAACAAAATCTAAACATCTACAACAAAACAGTATTGCTGTCCAGGTCTACTTAAAACTTATACGTGCAAACATCCAGAAAATGCCATTCATGGCCATAAAGTCACATGAATAATGTAAATTATGACTTGTGCTCTTAGTAACTGGCTAATTATCCGGTATGCGACATACCTAGCAAACACCGTCCCTCCATAATCTTCCAATAACCACTAAAATATAATAAAACTATAAACGGACTGGACACTATAAATGGCGCATATAGGTATATTTTTGATCCATCATTCAAATCTACTATTAGAAAACAATATATCACTTTGACAATGATTTCCCTGTCTGTTTAATTTAACATTTCTTTAATCTTTCATACGAAAAAATTCATTGGATTTTTAATCTAATGATCAATCATGATCTTACATTGTAACGTGATCTGACTTTGGTAACATTTTATTTGTTGTTTTTCTCCAAGGAAACGTTATGAGAATTGTACGTATAGAACTGCAAGTATGGTTAGTTGATTTTTTACGGCGCACCAGCACTATGAGGCTATTTACCGCCATACAAAAGGTTATATCTTTCATCATTTAAAAAGTGGTAAAAGGTTTCGTATCGACCAGCGATACGAAACCAAACAGTTGAAGATAAAAAGATAAAATGGCAACGGTTATAAATAAATAAAGTTTCCCGATCAACGGGGAGTGCAAATGATGTATGACAACGAAAACAGATGAAAGGTAATTAAAATCTACCGACGGTATATATAGCACATAAAACTGTTCAAGGTGATAGCATACAAGCTATAGCTTATGATAAATATTTACTTCCTTCAGGAAGTCTATAATATCAGAAACGCTAACTGTATCAAAGAGCTCCCTAATGTCCTTCACATTGTAATAATGATTACGCGTAGGTTGGAGGTCGAAACACTCCAACATAAAGTGCTTAACGGTGAATGGTTCATTGCAAGATACGCACTCTGGTGGGTCTTCTCCTTTTAGTATGTAGGAGTGGGTTAAATAAGTATGACCAATTCGAATTCTTGCAATGACTACCTCCTCCCTACGGACGGCTCTGTAGGAAGGAGTCCATTCTCCTAGGGTTGGCTTGATGGCATGAAGTTTGTTATTCACGGCATCATTTCATGATGCCTGCCATTTCTGACGTAAACAGTCTTTGATACTACGTTTAAAATCAGTATACGGTGTATTAAAATCAGATGGTTCTAGTGATAGGGCCATTTTAGCAGCGCAGTCTGCTTTGTCATTACCTTTAATTCCAATATGACTGGGTAACCAACAGTATACAATATTGTGGGAGGTACTCAGCTCAGTATGTTTAAGGAGAACATTAGCTAATAATGGATTCTCCAGTTTTCTATTATTTAGTGACTGAAGTACTGATAGTGAATCGGAGAAGATGATGCTATTTAAAATACGCTTGCTTTCAATATATTGCAATGCAAGGTCTATTGCTCTGATTTCAGCTGAAAAAATTGATGTACCATTTGGCAAGCGAACTTTTGTTGTGTGTTTTCCACTAACGAAGGCTGCAGCAGCCTTTTCCTGATCTTTTGATCCATCAGTATATATTCTTGCATAATTTTCAAATTGGGCGATTAGTTCATGGTAAGAGTTGTGGAAGATGGAAGGGTTTGTCTCCGATTTTTTTCCATCGTGTAACGTGAAAAGTACCTTTGGTTGTTGAAGTAACCAGGGAGGTGTTTCGGAGACGGTCGTTTTCAGAATTTTTGAAAGTTCAATTTTGGTACTGTCAAGGCATGGTAATATTCTAATGCCAAAGGTAGGTGTGATGTTTGGTTTATTGTCATATAAGGTTTTATATTTGGGTTCAAAAACAGCCGAAAAAGCAGGGTTCAGAGGGTTTGAGCTTAATTTGAGAGCATACTGTGCGGAAAGCATTTCTCTACGTTGTGATAAAGGTGGTTCGTTCGCTTCAACGAGTAGGCTTTCACACGGGGATATCTTAAATGCTCCCAAGGCAAGTCTTATTCCCTGATGATGAATTGGGTCTAGCATCTTCAAATAGGACTTCCTGGCTGAACCATAGACAACGCAACCATAGTCTAGTTTCGAGCGAATAAATGTTCTGTATAAACTGAGTATGACTTTCCTATCAGCACCCCAGGCGGTGTGCGCTACTACTTTAAGTAAATCTAGAGATTTCAAGCATTTAGCTTTCAAATTCTTCAGGTGTGGAATAAAAGTCAGTTTTCTGTCGAAGATAATACTTAAAAATTTTGCTTCCTCAACAACTGGAATAGGTGTTCCGTCCAGCGTGAGTTTAGGTCCATCGTGATGTCTTCGTAACTGACAGAAATGCGTACATACATTTTTTGATTTCGAGAATTTGAAACCGTTAGTATTGGCCCAATTTTGAATCTTGTTGATATTTTGCTGTAATTGTCTTTCAATTGTATGCATGTGCTTGGATCGGTAACATATTAAAAAGTCATCAACATATAGAGAGCAATCCACACCGGGAGTCAGACACTTGGTGATGCTATTAATTTTTATGTTGAAAAGCGTCACGGATAAAATACTGCCCTGGGGCACACCCATCTCTTGATCGTGCATATCAGAGAGGGTGGAGTCCACTCGTACCTTGAATTCCCTGTCTGAGAGGAAGTTTGATATGAACGAGGGCAGTCGGCCTTTTAGACCCAGATCGTGCAGGTCATTTAGTATTCCGTACTTCCATGTTGTGTCATAGGCCTTTTCCAAATCAAAGAAAACCGCTACTAAGTGTTCTTTCTTGATGAAAGCGTCGCGAATAAATGTTTCCAGTCGAACCAGATGATCATTCGTACTACGACCATAACGAAAGCCACTTTGGAAAGGAGATATTAAATTGTTGGTTTCCAAATACCATACAAGCCGAGAATTGATCATTCGCTCCATTGTTTTGCATACGCAGCTAGTTAATGATATAGGTCTATAGTTGGTAGGATCTGCGCTATCTTTGCCTGGTTTGGGAATTGGTATTACTATTGCTTCTTTCCAAATTTTTGGTACATTACCAGTAATCCATAAATCATTGAAGATTCCCAGAAGAACTGTTAAGGATGGTTCTGGAAGGTGTTTCAAAAACTGGTAATGTATATCGTCAGGCCCAGCGGATGTATCATGGGCCTTATTCAAAGATTCCATAAGCTCCGACAATGAAAACGGTTGGTTATAACTTTCTGAGTTATTCGATGTGAATTTCAACCGTGTTTTTCTTTTTGAGCTTTTAGTCTTCGGAAAGCTTCTGAATAATTAGACGATGAGGAATTTTTGGAGAAACAATCAGCAAGTACATTAGCTATTTCATGCTTGGTATTGAAATTGTTGTTATTTATCTTCACATGTCGGAATGAATTGTATTTTCCCTTTCCATTTATTTTGCGGATCGTATCCCAAACTTTCTTTATTGAGGAACGAGAGTTTAAAGTTGAAACATATTTTTTCCATGATGCTCGTTTACTTTCTTTAATTATGCGGCGAGCTTTGGCCCGAACAATACGGTACTGAGTTAAGTTTTCGGGCGTTGGACGATTATTAAATTTTTTCAGTGCTTCTCGGCGTTGTCTAATGGCTTCTTTACATTCTTTAGTGAACCACGGTTTTGGGGTTCTTTTACAATTCGGCGAGGACTTAGGAATGGATTCTTCTGCAATCTCAATTAAGACGGATGTAAATTCTCGAATAGGATCAATATCGTTTAGGACGGTATTCCTGTTAATTCTAGCTGTACAAAGTGTTTCAAACTTGCCCCAGTCAGCTTTCTTTAAATTCCACTGTGGAATCGTGTCATCAATTGTAACGTTGGTGTTCTTAAGAGAGATTGGAAAGTGATCACTGCTGTGAAGGTCATCAGCGACCTTCCAATTATAATCCAAAAGTAGTGAAGGAGAACAAATTGTCAAGTCGATACAAGTGTATGTACCAGTTCCTGGGTGCAAGTACGTCGGAGATTTGGTATTAAATAGACACAAGTCGTGTCTAGTAATAAAATCTTCAACCTTTTTGCCCCTGTCGCTTATGTAATTTGATCCCCATAGAATATTATGGGCATTAAAATCACCGAGTAAAACAAATGGTGCAGGAAGTTGTTGAACAAGCGTGTCTAATTCGTTTGGTAATAAGTTGGTGTTTGGTGGTATGTAAATAGAACAAAAAGTAATCACTCGATGTAGAGTGACACTCACAGCAATGGCTTGCAAATTTGTGTTTAAAGGGATGACGCTATGTGGGGCTCTACTGTTCACAGCAATAGAAACCCCTCCCGAGGCCCTGTCAACGTTCTGTAAGTAGGTGTTAAACAGGGAGTAGTTTTTAAGTGTGATGTTGTCCGTATCTTTTAAAAAGGTTTCCTGAAGGCATAGTATTGCAGGATCATATTCGTTTAAAAGCAGGAGAATATCATTGTAATTGGTTTTAAGTCCTCGACAATTCCATTGTATGATCGTGTTCTTCATTATAAGTTTAGATTGGAGATTTTGGAGCTAGGTTAGACTTTTCGCGGAGAGAATCTATATGGTTATTTCTACGGAGGAAGTACGGGGATGATTTTTTTGTTAGGTCTGGAGCTACTTTGAGAACATGGAGCAGTATCTTCTGCATCCATGCTCTCAATGTCCCCAAACCTGTTATAGAGTTTGATGGGGTCTTCTGACCCCTTTTGCTGCCTATTTCCTTGTGATCTGTTTTTGTTCTTAGGTGATTTCGGTTGTTGAGTATTATTGAATGTTGTTTGGGTAGATGCCGTGGTTTTTTGTGCTTGCTAATGGGGGGTGTTAGTGCTTGATGTTGACTCGGGTGCATCTGTCTGCGTTTGAGCGTCCTTCGTTGCCTTGGGATTGTTCTTCACTACAGTGGAGAAGGATGCGCCAGGAAGAGATGTTTTTGCCTGTACAAGCTTTCTGGCCTCTGGATAGGGAATGTTGGATGTGTATTTAACCCTCTGTATTTCCTTCTCCTGTTTCCAGGTATCACAATCCTTGGAATTGGTGTGATGCTCCTTTCCACAGTTGACACAATGCGGAGTGGCTCTACACTCAGATTCCTGGTGAGAGTGATCTCCGCATCGGCCACACATTTGGCTTCTTGAGCAGCGGTCTTCATGATGACCATATTTCTGACACTTATAACATCGAAGTGGATTTGGTATGTACACATCAACCTTCACTTGCAGAAAGCCAACTTTGACCACTCTGGGTACTGTTGGCTTGTTGAAGGTGAGTATAATGGTGTTGGTGTCCTGCAGGTTGTTGTTACGTTTAATACGTATTCTACGGACTGCAGTGACACCTTCGTTTTTCATCCCTTCAATGATATCCGTGTCGCTGACTCCAGCCAAGTCACGACAGCGAATCACGCCTTTGGACGAATTGAGTGTTGTGTGGGCGAACGAGGTCACTGGAATATCGAAAAATGTTGTCATTTTCTTGAGGTTTTCTGTTTGACCTCGTCGCTCACACTCGACAAGTAGGCAGCCCGATTTTAACTTTTTAACACCTGTTGGTGTTCCAATCAGTCCCATAATTGTTTTCTCGCTCACAAACGGAGAGAGTACATTAAGCGGTTTTGTGGCATCTTTAGACTGTATAATCATGAAGCGTGGAAATGAATCCACACCACATGGTTCGTCATCTGAGTCAGATCCAGTTTTGGTACGCTTGAGTTGATTTTTTTTGGAAATATCCATGTTGGTGGATTTAAAATTCAGCACCCGTGCTCCCCGCCCACCAAGGGGACACTTTTCAAGTGTCAGGGATACACAGATGTTATACTCAGTAGGTAAATTCACCTCCTGATTCATCCCATAAGACATACTCAGTCGGTAAAATTACCTCCCAATTGACCCGTTGAGCCACCGCCTTCTAGGAAGTCTTCTAAGACTTGGAAAAGGGAAAGTTAAAGGGATAGAATGTAGGGGCAACGGTGGTATCAAGAGAGATACAACGAGAAAGATAAAGAAAGTGAGCGAGAAATAAAGACCTCCTAGGGCTCGGCGTGACCAGCCGATTTGTCGAGACCGGGCCCATCCCGACCACCCGTCTAGAAGAAGTAGAGGCTAAAGTAGTGTATTGCATCGGAAAGCCACTGCTCAACTACCAGGATCCTTTCCTCCTCCGACACGGGTCGCAACCCACGGCAAACAGTTTGCCTCTACTTAGTCGCCTCTTACGACACGTAGCGAGGCACGGCTGGCCAATTCTACAACCCCGGACCCGCAGGGGGTGAACTGCAAGTATGCAGGAATACAGTACCAATGAATGTGAAAATGTTTAACCATTTCATTCTTGTCTGCACATGTCCTACACAATATAATGCAAAACAATTGTTAGCTCTGAATCTCATGTACAATCACAGTAATGGATAGCAAATTTGACAAACGTTTAGTGGCATGTTATTTTTATTTGATACAATGCTGTATCAATAATTGTACGTCAATTGTCGATAATACCTTTGAAATTTTTCAAACACAATGGACGCGTGGATCGTACATTCAAACACACTGATTTGCACAAAACATCTTTCTATAATACGACATTGTATACTAATGTTTTAGAACTTCGCTATATCAAAGCAAAACATCAATTTAAACTTCAAAGAATCCATATACGCTTGGACCTAAAGACGACATATTCATGCAATATAATTGTTCTGTATATTTTATTTATCTGGGTCGGCTTTTTATATTGCTCTTGCTTTAAATAAACTGTATAGCTCACCAATAATGTATAGATTGCCTCATAGAACAGCAACACTCTCAACATGTAAATTAGATAAGACAGCAACCAAATACAACATTTGAGCAAAAATCCTTTACGGTAAATATACATACATATTTGTCTTTTTAATGCCTATTTCTTTATATTGTTTTGTTTATATTTTATTAACAATGACAAAAACAAAATTTTGTTCTTTGGCAATTCAGTTTACATGGGATACCTACCATCCCGTTTTTGTTGGCTTGTCTGATAATGTAGCTATAACATTAATATAAACACATTACCAAACACAGTTGAGTAGTTGCATCAAAATTAATTATATTATATAAAATATATCTTGTTGCGATTTAGAAGTCTTTACAAATATGATAACAAGCACCTACTCCGAAGTCGTGAAACAACTTCAGATTTTGTGGAAAAGAAATAATGTTTAAGCTAACTGTATAAGTGCTTCTAGCACATCCTGGACATCAAATGCTAGTCTTGGATCCCAAAGTGTCTTATGACTGCGCATATAAAGACGTTCAGTTTGTTATCCCTAATAGGCAATAAGAAAACTAATCGTATTTGGCAGGAAAAATATTCCAAAAAAATAAGATAATACACGATACAAAAAAAAATTAAATATAATAAATAGTATAGCCAATAGTATTACAATAGCAATGTTACTGATTTGCATGCAATGCAATGATTCTTTGTTCAATTATGATATCTCTCTTGCATCACCTAGATCCGCAGATCACCTCTCAGTACCCTCGATTTGTGGACGGTGAGTCCAAGATTCCCAGTGTCAAGGCATACAGTGAGCCATGTGTATTGGGTCATTGTAAACTCTCGTCATACATTCAAAACTAAAAAAATCCGATCTGTTCTTTTCCTCCATATTGTATTATGTTGCTAAAATATATCCTTTCCCACGACTTCTTTTTGGCTGGAACTTAATGGTAAAAGCAGGTGGCTGACTTATAAGAAGCATACGGCGGTGAAGTCTCGAAGGTTCAAATGAAGCAAATTTACGACTTCAACGAGAAAGAGAGGAATAGCTAAATAGGAGAATTTTGATATTTCGTCTCGACTAAGTTAATTAAAGATTACTATGCACTCTTTGCGCACCCTCATCATGCAAAAATGAGTCATATTTGTTATCCATATTTAATTTTTTTTGTGTGCCTGACCATTGTCCGTAATTGAAAGTAGAGTAGTTATAGCCAACCTGACTTTGATTAAAATTGTTTTCTGATATTTGAGTCCTAAAAGAGTATTTTCGCACGCAAAGGATCTCATTACCAAGCAAATCAAACAAATCATCTGTGACTGGCTTGAGGTCGACGTTTCGCCTGTTTCTATGAACATCGCTACAACAGTCGTTGTCGAGTCTATGTTTCACAGCAGCAGACATGCCACAAATAATACTCCTCTAATCAATTAACAACCACCCCTTCACAGGACGGTAACTTCACACTTCCCTGTTTTTTTTTTTTCCTGCTTCATATTTATATGTCCCTACAGTAAATCTCTCCTTGCCATAGATCTATCTTTCACTCCAGGCAATACATAACAAAATCTAAACACACACAACAAACACTAACGACTACGTAGGATTACTAAACACCTATATGTGATAATAGCCCGATAATTCCATTCATTGCCTTAAGGTATCAAGAATACGGTACATTATGGCTTGTTCTCTTAGTAATCACTAAAATAAAATAAAGCTCTAAACGGATAAGTCAGTACAAATAGTATAATATAGGCTTATTCCAATACTTTATTCGTTCAAAATACATTTAGTTATAACAATAATGTTAATAATATACCTTATATAAATATTTTGCTATGTATAGTTTGTTTCATCCACCTTTCAAATATACAACTAGACGCAATTTATTACCTTGACGATGCTTTCCTTTTCTTCCACTTTTGAACATTTCCTTTATCTTTCATGAAATATCATTCATTGCATTTTTTAATCTAATGAACAACGGCAATTTTACATTGTAACTTTGTATGAACCTTTTTGTTACTTTTATTCCAAGGAAAGCTTTATAAGAGTTGTATTTGATAGTATCCAGGAATACAGCGCCAATAACAGTGAAAATGTCCTATCCTTTCATTATTATCTTTACATTTCAATAATCATGTTAAGGGCAATACATTATTGGTTTTGAAGCCAATGTACAACGACAGTCTTGAATTGCAAATTTGAAAAACATTGAGTGACATGTTATTTGTATTAGAGACAATGCTGAGACAACTATGAAATTAAATTTTGTGCGCAAATTAATTTCGGTAAATTCACGTACACATTAATCTTTGTACCGTCCATTTCTTTAATGTAGTTGTGTAGATGTTTCATTAACAATGTCCAAAATATACGTCAGCGTTGAAAAATTCGATCAACATGAGATACCTAACATTCGCTTTTTTCACTTTGGCTGATCATGTAGCTATATCTTCAGTATAAATACTTTAAGACGTATAGTTGTGGATCTGTATCAAAATTAATTAGAGTATATATTATGTCTTTAAATATCTGATTAGCATTACACTAGAAAAGTTACTGATTTTCCTGAAATGTAATGAGTATTTGTTCAGTTACGAAATATCTCTTTCCTCAGCGGATCCCCAGTTATTCTTACTGTACCCTCAATGTTTGTAGAATGAGTCCAGGACTATCAGTTTTAATGCATCCAGAGATTCCTGTCTCTGGGATCGTTAAGCTCTCTCTCGTCATACATTGCATTGAAAACAATTTCTAACTATACTCCCCCCTCCCCGTCTCTGTCTCTCTCTGTCTCTCCCTCTCTCTCGACCGATCAGATGTTCTTCTAGTGGCTAGAGAGTCCGCCTCGGTTGCGGGAGGTGGCGGGTTCAAACCCCCGCCGAGTCATTTCATTGACTTATAAAATGATACTAGTAGCTGCCTTACTTGGCGCTCAGCATTAAGAGGTTAGTGTTAAGAATGGTCATCCTGGTGTCAGGAAAATGTGACTGCATGGGACACGATGCTACATGTCTGCGGCATCGTGCTTTTTTGTTGTTGTTATTGTGGGGCTTAACGCCATTTTTCAGCACACGATAGGCTATACATGGTGGTCAGTATTAATGGTGGAGGAAGAAACCGGGAAATCCCCGGAAAGAACCACCGACCCACGAGAAGCTACTGACAAGCTTTCTCACATATCCACATTCGCCGAATCTAGACTCGAACCCACGCAGATAGAGGTGAGATGGCAGTGATCCGAAACGGAGAGGGCTTTAGACCACTCGGCCACTCGGAGCCCCTTGCGCCATCATGCCCATGTGCGAGACCAAAATATAAACTGCCACACTGCAGATACCATAGCGATATGACTAAAAACTGTTAAAGCTACGTTAAAAATCCAAATCTCTCTCTCTCTCTCTCTCTCTCTCTCTCTCTCT
>JAECUM010077785.1:0-17581 GCA_016617855.1 Megalonaias nervosa
TATATATATATATATATATATATATATATTACAGAGTGGTTCAGTTGATGTGGATCCCAACGATAACGAAAATCTGTCAGCAAATAATGTTCCTGTAAATCTAGGAGACGAACACGTTGAACAAAGAGTTCCGTCAGAGCCAAACGATTACGAGATTGTGTTTGAACATGATTGTCAAAGAAGCAGCTTGGAACATCCATATGGTTGTGTGTTCGCAGAAAGTGACGTAAATACGATTGCAAACTATGAAATGGAGCACAATGAGACGATAAACAAAGAGGGAAAACATGATTACTTTGTTTTTGCTTTAAATGATGCTGCCGGGAAAAATACTACAGAGGGAAGCGAAATGAAAATGGTCGAGGAAAATCACGACTATTGTGTTCTTGCACCACATGAACGTGATGGGGAAAATCTCACTGAAGGAAATGAAATGGGAATGGGAGAGAATAATCACGACTGTTTTGTTCTTGAATCACTTGAACCTGATGGGGAAACGTCACTGAAGCAAAAATCCGAGGAAAGATAGAGCTAAATCACGATTATTTTGTTCCTTGGTAACACTAATTTGATGGGGCAATGAAATAAGAATGATGGAGGAAATTATCATCATGTCCTATCTGGAGAAAATAAAACAAGCGCTCGCTTTAGTAATAGAGAGCAGTTGAATCACATGCATTGTATTGGACGTAGGAGATAAACCTGCTGAGTCAGCCAATCTTAGACAAACATTACATACAATCAGTGATGTAGGTTGTTACTGCTGTTATTACTACTGCTACTATTACCACTTTCTTATTTATATCTTGGCTGCATTAGTCGAATTTGAGTACCATAATGTCATCCATATTACAAGCTATATTGAGGAATATATAAACCGCTAAAAACAAGAAACAAGACAATAAAATACTGGAATAAATATGAATAGACAGCTATCGTATATTAATAATTTGAGCACTTTACATATCCCTGACTAATTGGACCATTTATGAAAAGTCTGTACTCATCTCCTTCATTTAATTATGACATAGGAGAGAGAACTCATTTTTGTATTTTTTATTTCTGAGACATCATAATTATGTGGTCAGGAATGTTATTCTGAATTAATAATAATATTACGCAAAACAAAATTTTCGTATTTAACTTTTTTCAATTATTTTTTTTTTTAAATTTCACTGTCATCGAAATTGTTAATGATTTCTTTGATGCAAGTCAAAATCTTTTGTGCAATACTGTAATTTAATAATGTCATCAGTAATAATGCCCCATAATATTTTCAATAATAATGACCAATAATGTCTTTATTAATAATGCCCTATAATGTCATCAATATGCCCTATAATGTCATCAATATGCCCTATAATGTCGTCATTAATAATAACCTATAATGTCATCACTAATAATGACCAATAATGACATAAATAATAATGGCCAATAATGTCATCAATAATAATGACAAATAATGTCATCATTAATAATGCCCAATAATGTCATCATTAATAATGCCCAATAATGTTATCAATAATAATGACCAATAATGTCATCATTAATAATGACCAATAATGTCATCATTAATAATGACCAATAATGACATGAATAATAATGACCATAAATGTCATCAATAATAATTACCAATAATGTCATCATCATAACATTTCATTATTTCATAACGCTCATTAAAAATCATGGCTTTAACATGATTTAATTATAATTTGTAAACATTGCAATCAAGACCTTTCAATTCCAGGATCTGCCTGTCATTTATCATTGCATTATAGGTACAAAGTAATCCATCTATTCATTGAGCATTATAGTTTCTTTACAGAATGTTTTATTAGGTTAGGAGTGAAATATACAGGTGCAGAATCTCTATACACTTGATATTCGTTTTATACACAATGATCATTAATTGGTTTATTACAGTAATATTTTCATTACCTGTAATAATTTGCTCGTTTAGGTACAGTTATTTCTATTTTTGGAATGTTAATTTTTTGGAAGGTCCTTATCAACCTGTATGAAATTCTCTATGGAAAGAAAAAGCAATATGACCTGCCATTTCCGAAATTTGCTGAAATGCCTGTTTTTGTTTGTAATGTATACCTGCTTCTTGTTTTTTAAGTTTCACTGTAAATATGTGTATGCATCATTTTCGTTATTTAAATAGCTTTGTCGTACTCAAAGGAACCCGATTTAGCTGGTTCATTTCATTCGATAAAGCTCACACTCAAGCACACACATTTCATCTCTCTCTTATCTACTTGATATTTGCTATCTGTTTGCTTTGAAATACAGTGGAAACTGCACGCCTTCATTTGAAAATAGAGGAACACAAAACCAATTAACTATCAGAAGTACAGGGTGATACCACTGGGATCTAATCAATACTTTCGGTACAATTAAAATTAGTATTAGACCGCCATCAGAATGGATGACCATCCGGGGACAATTCGATACAATACTTTCGGTACAATTAAAATTAGTATTAGACCGCCATCAGAATGGATGACCATCCGGGGACAATTCGATATGTAATATCAAAAACCTATTTGTTTCACAGCTTTGCGTTATGTGACTGTCCTGGGAGAAATGGATTTAACATTAGTCGGTATATATCGAGTAATGGGAATGGTTTCCAAACTGACACTTTAAGTACATGGGGAATTGTAATGCAAAAAATTTCCATTTGAATAACATGAGATTTTCCGGGTACAAGGGGAAATGTACTAAAACTTCACCTACTGTCTAACACGATATTAGGAGTGTCCATCACCCACTTTTCTACACACCACACAAGGCAGAATGTAAAAGAAGCGAGATTAAAAATAAACGAATTTAAATTTCTTATATGTGAACTACCTTCCCGATTCCACTACCACATTAATATACCACGGTTGGGGGAGAGTTTTGACCCAATTGCTATTGTTCTAACTGTAATTTCAGCTCCTCAAAATGAGTAAAATACAAAAGTTTTGACGTATTTGGAGCAGCATCTCTGCTAAATAAATAAATAAATAAATAAATAAATAAATAAATTTATATATGGGCTTGTAAATGCTCTAACGGACGTTTAACATTACACAGTTCGTTTATATATTTTACTGGTCTAGGTCTGTATGTGGTCTAACGGAGTGTAATATTACCCCGTGAGTCCACATTCAACATGTGTAGGCCTGGTGTTGGCCCTATATTAGGACAAACGGAAAATGTAATGTTTAAGCTACATACGATATCCAGCACCCAGTTATATAATATCCAACCCTCAGTAATTTGCTATGAAATACTAATATTTACTATTTAGCACACCATCTGGAGTGACTATCACCCAGTTATGTACTATCCAATACCAAATTATCACACAGTTTTTTTTTACCATCCACTTCATTAAATTTATGTGTTTATATTGTTATGTATATGTAATTGAATGACTTATTTGTTAGTTTTACATTTTTTAAAATTCCATTTCATGTTATTGTAATGATAATTTTGTCTACTGGATTTGATATTTATTTTAGAAATTCAATTTAGTTCTGTTTGACCTGATAAACAGCCAGTAGTAGAAACTTTGTATCTATTTACTGACCTTGATTCAGAACCAGTGTCAGGTTTTGAGTAAACAACTTTTTTTTTAAACTTTTAAAATTTTTTCCCAGAATAAGAACTATTGATTTTAGCTAAGGCCATACTAGAGTACATGATGCTATGCATGTAAAGGTTTCTACATTATTCTAAAAAGGTGACCACGTGACCCTCATACGGGAATCTGTTTTGCGTTTTAGATAGTCTTATAACTCATTGTTATAAGAAGATATAGCCAGTTGGCCTTTAAACCTTTGATACTCAAAGGTGTTTTGTTGTGACCAGTTTGAGTTGAATTTTTATTTTTTTGGAATTAGTGATTTATTTTCCTGGAATACAAGTGCTCCTAAATTGATTCTTGGACAAAGACATTTATTGAAAATTATTCGGAATTCCAAACTGGAATATTTTTTTCTGTGATTCAACAAAAAACTGTTGACACATCAGTTCAAAGCTGACTATAGAAGACGTCATCGCCTTCCATCTTGAATTTCATCGGGATTTGAATTGTGATTCAATTAGGACACTTTATTGATCGGACTTATATATTTTAATTCTTGGATTAATTTTGGATTTGATTCGTAAACCGTAAGTCCTTTTCCTCACTTTTACCTTGTTTTTCTAGGGAAATAAATTATTTGTTAAATTTTACAAAGCTTGTCTTCACTCTTTTCTTGTTACATTTTGTATGAGCCTAGACATGTAACATTATCTAATCCATACTTAGAAACACAAATCAAAACAAAGAGATATTCTGGTGAATGGGAATCACAATGAAATTTCAAAACAAATCTACCTATTCTGTCTTCCTTTTGGACTGTTTTTAATGGAATGGGTTCTCTTGTTTGTTTATCTGCCTGTCTTGCTTGAAATGTCGTAGCTGGAATGTATTCTTCTTCTGCTTCTTTTTATTTCTTCTGTTTCTTCTTCTTCTTCAGAAATTGACCCCTTTGTCACTTTCTGTCGATACTCTATAGATCAATGTCAATATTTTATTGATAATGATAACAGTTATCTATCTGTAAGCTCGTCTCTCTTTTCTCCTCTCACAGAGGTTCTTTCACTTTGACGTTGCTTTCATTTTCAAACCCATTATTCTTTCTGTTGACCAACTCAGCAAGTATTTTTCCTGTTATCTTGAGAAAAGTAGCAATAACAAAATAATATAAGATTTCTAAGATGGAGGATATTTCATAGCACGAGTATTAAATTTTAAAAGATTTAAGAAGCAAGATACTATAACACAGGCCTTTAATTTAAATTTAGAAAAAAATTTTTTTATGTTTTTATTTTCTTTCATGGTGCAATTTTATTATGATTTAATAATTAACTGACTTTCACTATTGCAGTAACACAGATTTTAGTGTATAAAAATGACTTTTACTGCTGCAGTAGTATAATATTAGTGACAAAACTGACTTTAATTGTTCACTAACAGCAGCTAACGTGTGATATATATATATATATATATATATATATATATATATATATATATATATATATATATATATATATATATATATATATATATATATATATATATATATATATACGAACTTTTTGCAGGGGTGCGGTGTGCAGTGGTTTCTTATTAGACTCAGATTGATAGCATGATTATTGCTGCATATGTAGCGACTATTGAGTCCGATGACTTACTTGCTTTGTGCGATGTCTTATATTCTTCGCAAGAAATTCTTGCTGATGGTACCACCTCCTCTTTCTTCTCCATTATTACAAGTCTATTACCGCAAAGAAAGAGAAGACATAGATACGTTTTCGCAAGGTCAAAAAGAAGAGCGGACATTTGTTTAGCAACAAGAAGAATCTACCTTTGGAACAGCGACAACATATCTACAGGAATTTTGTACAGAATAAAGTGAAACGCAAACGAAATAAGATTTCAACAATTTTAAGATGTTGCTATCTGAGTAGTATACTAAGGTTAATGCCCGGAAAAGACTATGATAGATGCAAAACTCTACATGGATGTAAGATTCTCTATCGCAGGACATCTACAATTAGAGTGGAACAGAATTATATTTTTGCAAATGGGCAGATTAAAAGAACACACTCAGAATCTACCATTGTAACTGTGTGAGCACATTTACAGAGACTTTGTACCGATCAGAAATGGTATATACGTTCAATAAGTGTTATCTTAATGCTATTTGAAGCCTATAAAAAGGCCAATGACTTTGAAAATTTTCGAATAGGCACTGATAAACATCGAACAAATTATAAGACCTTTCATGCTGTCAGTGTTACGCCGAATTCCATGGAAAGAAGTCAATGACATCATTCAAAACTGAGTGAATTACCAAGTACTTATAAAAGCACTGATTGCACAAGACGTTACGATTCCTTTGAATCTCGGACGACATGTCATGAGTGTGTCAGTGACTCCATTCATTGGATTTTATTTATCGACAGATACTTTGTGGCAGATATATGTACAGTACAGGCAATGATACAACAGCAAAAATTTTATCTGTGCACGAATATTTCAACTTCAAATATCAATTTTCCCTTGCAGCCATAATGCCGCAGAAAAGAAACCTAACGTTAATTTTCCGTCGGACATAGTTAATCCGCATGCTCTTTCAATATAGACGCTCTAGACCAACAAAAGTAGTGAAAATTTTAAATTCCTCTTGTCGCCATATTTCTGAACAAATAAGCAATGAAGTCTACTATTTATTTGCCGTTTGGGGCTATAACCTGCAGACCCTATTCAACACAGGACTCCCTTTTGATGCCATAAACCCACAAAGATGGCGACCTAATGCTCATTTCTCATTGTCCCTCAAGCGCCATTAAAATCGGCGGCCTAATGTTAATTTCTTATTGACTCTCAAGCATCGTCTGTTATTATTGTTATTATTATTTGCACATTAATTAAAGGATATAATCGCTGTATACTATACTCGTTCTATTATATTGGTTATTTCCCATTATTCTTTTCCAAGCCATAAATATAAACCCTTTTCTTAAAGACAAGTACAATTTCCGATTGGGACGAGCATACTGCGCATTTCGACACTGGTAATCGAGTCTTAAACCATAGAATAGGATGTAATAAACCGGTATGAACTGGTTTGTAACCAAGATAAACTGGTTTGAACTGGTTTGAAACGGATGGAACCGGTTTCAAATCAGATTGACACGGTTTCAACCGCTTAAAACCGGGTGAACTAGGCCAATCGAGTCTTAACCTACAAAATAGGTTTGTGATAGACCGGTTTGAACTGGCTTGGAAAGAGGATAAACTGGTTTGATCTGATTTGAAAGGAATGGAATCGGTTTGAACCGGATTGACCTGGTTTATACCGCTTAAAACCGGTTGAAACCTGGCCAATTGAGTCCTATACCATAAAAAAGGCATTTAATAAACCTGACTGAACTGGTTTGGAGCCCGGATAAAGTGGTTTGAACTGGTTTTGAAGCAGGTGGATCTGGTTTGAGCGGGATTGAACCGATCTGGACCTCTTAAAACCGGTTGATACCTGGCCCAACAAGTCTTAAGTCATAAAAGAGCCTTATAATAAACCGGCTTCAACTGGTTTTGAACAAGTATAAACTGGTTTGAACTGGTTTGAAACGGATAGAACCAGTTTGAAACAGATTGAACCGGTTTCAACCCTTACAACTGGTTGGAACCTGTCCAGTCTAGTCTCATACGATAAATTCTGCTTGGCAGAAACCGGTTTGAACTGGTTTGGAACCAGGATAAACTGGTTTGACCAGGTTTGAAACGGATGGAACCGGTATGAACCGGATTGAACCGGTTTCAACCGATAAAAACCGGTTGAAACCTGGCCATTCGAGTCCTAAACCATATGATAGGTTTGTAATAAAGCGGTTTCAACTGGTTTGGAACCAGGACAAACTGGTTTGAACTGGTTTAAAACAGATGGAACTGCTATGAACCGGATTGAACGGTTTCAACCGATTAAAACCGCTTGAAACATGTCCAGGTGAGACTAAAACCATACCCTATGCTTGTAATGAACCGGTTTGAGCTGCTTTGGAACCAGGATAAACTGGTTTAAACAGGTTTGAAACAGATGAAACAGGTTTGAACCGGATTGAACCGGTTTCAACCTCTTAAAACCGGTTGAAACCTGGCCAATTGAGTCTTAAACCATTAAAAGGCTTGTAATTAACCGGTTTGAACTGGTTTGGAACTAGGATAAACTGGCTTGAACTGGATTGAAACGGATTGAACCAGTTTGAACCGGATTGAGCAGGCTTGAAACTGTTGAAACCTGGCCTATTGAAAAATAATCTATAAAATAGGCTTGTAATAAACCGCTTTTGAACTGGTTTGGAACAGGATAAACTGGTCTGAACTGGTTTGAAACGGACTGAACCGGTTTGAACAGGACTGAACCGGTTTCAACCGCTTAAAACCGGTTCAAACATGGCCAGTTAAATCTTGAACCACACAATAGGCTTTTAAAAAATGGTTTGAACTGGTTTGGAACCACGATAAACTAGTTTGAACTGGTGTGAAAAGGATGGAACCGGTTTGAACCGGATTGTACCTGTCTCAACTGCTTAAAACAGGTTCAAACCTAGCCGACCAAGTCTCAAACCATAAAGTAGGCTTGTAATAAACCGGTTTTGAAGTGTGTTTGGATCTAGGATGAACTGGTTTGAACTGGTTTGAAACGGATGGAAACGGTTTGAATGGAATTGAACGGTTTGACCGCTCAAAACCGGTTGAAACCTGGCCAATCGAGTCTTAAATCATAAAATAAGTTTGTAATAAAAAGGTTTGAGCTGGATTGGTGCAGGATAAACTAGTTTGAAATGGTTTTGCAGCCGATGGATCTAGTCTGAACCGGATTGAACCGATTTGGACCTCTTAAAACCGGTTTAAACCTGGCCAATCAAGTCTTAAACCATAAAACAGGCTTGTAATAAACCGACTTCAACTGGTTTTGAACAAGTACAAACTGGTTTGAACTGATTTGAAACGGATAGAACCGGTTTCAACGCTTTCAACAGGATGAAGCCTGTCCAGTCGAGTCTCAAAGGAAAAAAATCGGCTTGGAACCAAGATAAACTGGTTTGGATTGGTTTGAAACGGATGGAACAGGTTTGAACCGCATTGAACCGGATTCATCCGCTTAAAACCGGTTGAAACCAGACCAATCCAGTCATAAACCATACAATAGACTTGTAATAAACCGGTTGGAACTGATTTGCAACCAAGATAAACTGGTTTGAAATGGTTTGAAACGAATGGAACCCGACTGAACTGGATTGAACCGGTTTCAACGCTTAAACCGGTTCTAACCTGGCCAATCGAGTCTTAGACCATAAAAAAGGCTTTTAATAAACCGGTTTGAACTGGCTTTGAGCCAGGATAAACTGGTTTGAACTGGTTTGAAAAAAATGGAGCCGGTTTGAACTAGACTGAACCGGTTTGAACCGCTTAAAGCCGCTTGAAACCTAGCCAACAGAGTCATAAACCATAAGATAGGCTTGTAATAAACTGGCTTCAACCGGTTTGGAGCCAGAATAAACTGGTTTGAATCGCTTTGAACCGCTTCAAACCGGTTGAAATCTGGAGAATTTTAGTCTTAATCCATACAATCGCCTTAGAATACACCCGTTTGAATTGGTTTGGAATAAGTATAAACTGGTTTCGAACTATTATGAAACGGATGGATCCGGTTTGAGCCAGAAGGAATCAGTTTGAACCGCTTAAAAACAGTTGAAACCTGGCCAATCGAGACTTAAATCATAAAATAGGATTGTAATAAATCGGTTTGAACTGATTAGGAATCAGGATAAACTGGTTTGAACTGGTTTGAAACGGACGGAACCGGTTTGAACTGGATTGAATCGGTTTCAATCGCTTAAAACCGGTTGAAATCTGGCCGATCGAGTCTTAAACCATGCCATATGCTTGTAATAAAGCGGTTTGAATTGATTTGGAACCAGGATAAACTGGTTTGAACTGGTTTGAAACAGATGGAACCGGTTTGAACCGGACTGGAACGGTTTCAAGGGCCTAAAACCGGTTGAAACTTGGCCAATCGAGTCTTAAACCATGGAACAGGCTTTTAATAAATAGGTTTGAACTGGATTGGTCGCGGATAGACTTGTTTGAAATGGTTTTGCAGCGGATGGATCTAGTTTGAACCGGATTGAACCGATTTGGACCTCTTAAAACTGGTTTAAACCTGGCCAATTGAGTCGTAAACCAAAAACAGGCTTGTAATAAACCGACTTCAACTGGTTTTGAACACTTATAAACTGGTTTGAAGTGGTTTGAAACGGATAGAACCGGTTTAAGCGGATTGAACCGGTTTCAACGCTTGAAACAGGTTGAAGCCTGTCCAGTCGACTCTCAAAGGAAAAATTTGGCTTGGAACCAGGATAAATTGCTTTGTACTGGTTTGAAATGGATAGAAACGGTTTGAACCGGGTTAAACCGGTTTTAACCGCGTAAAATCAGTTGAAACCTAGCCAATTTAGTTTTAAACCATATAATAGGCTTGTAATGAACCGGTTTGGAACCAGGATAAACTGTTTTGAACTGGTTTGAGGACTCTATTAGACAGGTTATGACCGGTTTTAAGCAGTTCAAACCGGTTCAATCCGGTTCCAACATGCTACATCCGTTTCAAACCAGTTCAAACCTGTTTATTCCAAGCCGATTTTATGTTTTCATTCATTAGTGGACAGGTTTTGACCGGATTTAAGCGGTTCAAACCAGTTCAATCCAGTCTCAACCGGTTCCATCCGTTTCAAAGCAGTTCAAAACAGTTTATCCTGGTTCAAAACCAGTTCAAACCGGTTTACTTGATGCGATTTTATGTCTTAATTCTCTATTAGACAGTTTTTGACCGGATTTAAGAGATTCAATTCGGTTCCAACCGGTTCCATCCGTTTCAGACCAGTTCAAACCAGTTTTTCCTAGTTCAAAAGCTGTTCAGTCCTGTTTATTCCAAGCCGATTGTCTGTCTTAATTCTCTACTGGACAAGTTTTTACGGGTTTTAAGTGGTTGAAACCGGTTCAATCCGGTTCCAACCGGTTCCATCCGTTTCAAACCAGTTCAAACCAGCTTACCCTGGTTCAAAACAAATTCAAACCGGTTTATTCCAAGCCGATTTTATGTCTTAAGGCCGTATAGGGCGGGTTTTAGACAGGTTTTAAGCTGTTCAAACCGGTTCAATCCGGTTCAAACCGGTTCCATCCGTTTCAAAACCATTTCAAACCAGTTTATTCTGGTTCAAAACCAGTTCGAACCGGTTTATTCCAAGACGATTTTATGTCTTAAGACAATACTGGTCAGGTTCTGACCGGTTTTAAGCGGTTCAGACCGGTTCAATCAGGTTCCAACCGGCTCCATCCGTTTCAAACCAGTTTAGACCAGTTTATTCTGGTTCAGAAACTGTTCAAACCGGTTTATTCCAAGCCTATTTTATCTCTTAATTCTCTATTGTACAGGTTTTGACCGGTTTTAAGCGTTTCACACCGGTTCAATCCGGTCCGAACCTGTTCCATCCGTTTCAAACCAGTTCAGACCAGTTTATCCTTGTTAAAAACCATTTCAAACCGGTTTATTCCAAAACGATGTTACGTACTAAGACTATTTGACAGGTTTTTACCGGTTTAAACAGGTTCAAACCGGTTACATCCGTTTTAAACCAGTTCAAACCAGTTTTCCCTGATTCATAACCAGTTCTAACCGGATTATTCAAAGCCGATTTTATGTCTTAAGACTCTACTGTACAGGGTTTGACAGGTTTTAAGCGGTTTAAACCGGTTCAATCCGGTTCCAACTGGTTCCATCAGTTTGAAATCAGTTCAAACCAGTTTATGTTGGTTCAAAACCAGCTCAAACCTATTTATTCCAAGTCGGTGTTATGTTTTAACACTATTGGACATGTTTTTATCGGTTTTAAGCGGTTCAGGCCGGTTCAAACAGGTTCCATCCGTTTCAAACCAGTTCAAACTAGTTTATCCTGGTTTGAGAGCAGTTCAAACTGGATTGTTCCAAGCCGAGTTTATATTTTAAGGCTCTATTGGACAGGTTCTGGCAGGTTATAAGCTGCTTCAACCGGTTCAGTCCGGTTCAAACCGGTTCCATCCGTTTCAAACCAGTTCAAACCAGTTTATCCTGGTTAAAGATCAGTTCAAACCGACTTATTCCTAGCCGATACTATGTCTGAATTCTCCTTTGGACAGGTTTTCACCGATTTTAACCTGTTCAAACCTGTTCAATCCGGTTCTAATCATTTCAAACCAGATTGCTGGTTTGAAACGGATGGAACCGGTTTCCGCCAGGTTGATCCGGTTCCAACCATTTTAAACTTTGTGAAACTTGTCCAATCATCTCTTAAACCATAAAATTGACTTGAAATCAACCGGTTTGAACTGGTTTGGAACCAAAATAAATGGGTTTGAACTGGTTTGAAACGGATGGAACTGGTTTGAACAGTTTAAAACCGGTTGAAACCTGTCCGATCGAGACTTAAACCATTAAAAAGGTTTTTAATAAACCGGTTTAAACTGGTTAGGAACCAGGATAAACTGGTTTTAACTGGTTTGAAACGGATTGAACCGGTTTGAACCAGATTGAACCGGGTTCTACCTCTTAAAACGGTTGAAGCCTGGCCAGTCGGGTCTTAAACCGTATAATTGGCTTGTAATAAACCGGTTTGTACTGGTTTGGAACAAGGATAAACTCGTTTGAAACGGTTGCAACTGGTGTAAAACGGATTGAACCGGTTTCAATCTCTTAAAACCTGTTCAAACCTGGCCAATCGGGTCTTAAGCCATAAAATAGGATAGTGGAAAGCCGGTTTAAACTGGTTTGGAACCAGGAAAAACTGGTTTGAATTTTTGAAACGGATGGAAGCGGTTTCAACCGGATTGAACCGGTTCCAGCTATGTCAAACTGGTTGAAACATGTCCATTCGAGTCTGAACCATAAAATTAGCTTAAATAAACCGGTTTGAACTAGTTTGGAACCAGTATGAACTGGTTTGAACTGGTGTGAAATGGATGGAACCGGTTTGAACCGGATTGAACCGGTTTCAACCGCATTAATCCATTTCAAACCTGGCAATCGGGTCTTAAACCATAAAATAGGCTTTCAGAAATCGATTTGAACTGGTTTGGAACCAGGATAAACTGGTTTGAAACAGATGGCACCAATTTAAACCGGATTGAGCAGGTTTCAACTCCTTAAAACCGTTGAAACCTTTCGAATCGAGTCTTGAATCGTTGTTGTTGTTGTTGTTGTTGTAGGGTTTAACGCCATTTTTCAGCACAAGATAGGCTATATACGGCGGCCAGTATAACTGGTGGAGGAAGAACCCGGGAAAACCCCGGAAAGAGCAACTGAAACACGAGAAGCTACTGGCAAGCTTTTTCACATACCCACATTAGTCGAACCCGAGACTCGAACTCCCGCAGACAGAGATGAGATGGCAGTAATCCGTAACGGTCAGCGTTTTAGACCACTCGGCACTCAGACCCCCAATGAAAGCCCGTCCATGCAAATATACAAGTGTATTGCAGACTGTAACAAGAACACACACAGCATGCATGTTTTGATTGTACGAGGACCTCTAGCAAAGATCACCTAAAGAACGAATGAGGGAAGGCAAAGGTAATATATTTCTAAGGAAGGGATTACAACCCTTTTGTGTCTCATATAGACTCAAGACAGGAAAATCAAGGGACACAAGAACGGGAACCTGGATGAGTAAAAACCTATCAACCTTAATATAAACAGAGAAACTCCAGTCAAAACTATATCTAGATAAATGTTTATAAACAAACTTCTGTTTGATTTTTATAAAACCCACAAATACAAACTTTTCGAGGAAACATACACATAAAACCCTTTACAAACTTTCGGACAAGGGGTATGGCGTGGACGCCTCAACGCTAACAGCTAATATAACTATATGCTTGAGAGGGGTCCACAAACAAAACGCAAGTTTACTGGGAGAAAGACTCCAAGGAAGCAACTGGCTACCAAGACATCCATGTGCTAGAATCAAGTGAAATTATAGATATCATAGAAAGCTGAAACGAACAAGATAAGTGAAGCATATAACATTATTGTTTGTGTGAGCTGTGAATTTAGCTCACTTTACATATACATTTGGAAACTGTATACATTTCCTACTTGAACTTCTGACTTTTAAACAAGTCGTGAAAAGAAAAAGCCTATGATGGAGATATACTTGAGATACCGAGGAAGGGCCATTCCTAGAATGTAAATCTGTAGAGGGAGTACAAGAGAGAGATACTTCGGCTATTCTACCTGAAAATAGACCCACAATGCAAGGAATCCTATCAATCCTGGCGTTTCGACAGCTTGTAGACCAAATAGAGGCGCTAAACAGAACTGGGAACACCAGGAGCTGCATATTACGACCTAAAGAAACAAAACCGCTCCTGCCGTAACGATTCATGCATATCTTCGGGACAAAGACAGCCGTCACCAGTAATTAAGAAGATTAAGAAATACAACCTGAACAATTATACATAATGGGCTTACCATACAAAAATCCCCTGGAAGCTACAGTCCAAAGATTTGAGCAAAATTTCAACCAAAAATTCATACGGTGCCAGATGGGGAATGCATGCTGGGTACAAAGTCAAAAACGGAGTAAGAATCGTAGAAATGGATGAGGAACAGACCAAGAATATGAAAACTTTCCTCTATGTAGATAGTTTTCTTGTTAAAACGTGGTATACATTTTGCACCTTCCACCAGAAATGTAAGAACTGGAACCACTGGTCATACACCAGCAAAATGCCCAAGGTAGAAGTTAAAAGGAAAAGAAGGGAAAAAGGAGAGGAAAGAGCGCCCATGAAGCCCACTTACAATGCAGAACTAACTATATTCCCTAAAGTGGTCAATGGAACAAGCACTACAACAAAGCCGACGCTGCAGAACAGAAATGAATTACCAAATCTCTATTTGACCTCCCGTCACAATAAACATTTTCTAATGAAAAATATTACCTAATGGAAAATAATCTTCTAGAAGGTTCCTAATGTGTGCAAGATAGCTATAATTAGAATATAAAATGTGGTAAACACAATGTCCTTGGCTCAGGCAAAAGTAATAATCGTAATAGTTAAACGATACTCATAGAGAAACTAATTAGATATGTATTAGTTGTTTACAGAATTAAAAAATATCAATGATTAAGGTCAGGTAGAAAATGAACCTGATTCTAACATAATCGTAAAACTAGCATTATTTTTATTATTCAAAATTTATTTCAACAAAGCAAAGCGCATTGCAACAGCAATCTCAATGCACATTGTGTGTAATTATTTAAAATCCAAGAAAAAAATCTGAAGTTCAAAAGTTGGCCAAACAGTTAGGAACACCTTGTCTTGATTATGCACATTTCAATGCCACTCAGTTGCCACGTACATAACTTTTACCCATCGGTTTAAAATGACACTCAGTTGCCACATACGTATTTACGGATCGATTTAAAATGTCACTCAATTGCCTCATATTTATTTACCAATCGATTTAAAATGCCACTCAATTACCACATACGTATTTACCTATAGATTTAAAATCTACCTCTCCCAATTATCTGAGATTTGGTTCCAATTTGTTTCACGATAGGTTTCAAAAGGAAGGTCTAGTCATTTATTCTTAACATTTTTCTTTTTCTTTTCCTTAAAAACTACAGAAACATCATTCACTTCTTTTCTTTCTAGCATTATTAAATATGACTTCATTTCAATCTCATCCTCCTGCCAAGACGATTCATACACTGCATGTGACCAGTAGCGATAAAAAAATGCACAAGTGCGTCCACATTTGTTAGAAGATAGTTTTTTCACGAAGCGTTACGGTGGTTTACTTTGATAGCTCGGCAATTACTACAAGGCATCTTTCGCATACGACATCACACAAAACGTTTTGGTTTTTTTTATTTAAAAAACAACTGACATAATTCAAAAATTGGTTCTGATACCAAATGAAAAGAACAAATCAAACATTTTGAAACAAGGGAAAAGTGAATCTGCTGGTGTCATTATTCGATGGCTGTAAAAATGGAATCCCAATGCCAAAAATAAAAAGACAGAAACAAATTAAAAGACAGACCAAAAGAGAGGTCCAGCAAGTTCGCACAAGCAGAAGAAGACCTACTCACCCCTTCACCACCAATAAAAGTCTTACACTACTAAAAGAAGTGTTGGACAAGATTTACACAAGTTGCTCAAGTTGCTTCCTTCTGAAACAAAGATGTCACACAGTTCACACCGCCATCGATAAGATCCAAAAGAGACCTTCCAAAAACTAAAGGATAAAAGGTACTCCCTTCTCGATTAACTAAACATTAGGAAATATTGTCAGTACAAACCAAATTCAATGCATTGAACCAAAAACAAACCAATCAAAAAGTACTCAAAAAATCATCGTTAATATGTGTAATTGTTTGAGCAGTTTTAAAGGAACGGTGCCTTTGATCAAGGTACATTATCGGTAATTAGAACGACACCATCACGTTTTTCACCAAATGATAAAAAAATGACAATCAATCAATCAAAAGAAAAAGGATTTCAACCATGTTGATAGATGGTAGAAAAGTGACTTACTCCTTTGCTAGAATTGATTACTGGACCTCTTTTAGAGGAGTGATGAAGATGATAAAAGGACACGCTTTTCTGGAAAGATATCACATCTGTATCTTTCGGTTCTTATAGAAGGGAAAAATTAACTTTAGTTCATTACAAACTCGTCAACATATCTAAAATTGCAAAATTAGGCGATTTCCCTCTGGTGCATATGAACAGAGTAAAGCACCCGTGATGCAGCGGAATTTGTATGGAAAATATCCATATTTTCAAGATGCCTCGTGAAGATGTCGTAATAGAGAAAAGCAACAGAGAAAGATAATAATGGGATAG
Source organism: Megalonaias nervosa (assembly GCA_016617855.1). Taxonomy (NCBI): domain Eukaryota; kingdom Metazoa; phylum Mollusca; class Bivalvia; order Unionida; family Unionidae; genus Megalonaias; species Megalonaias nervosa. The sequence goes on from JAECUM010077785.1 coordinate 16,502, forward strand.
ATTAACAGAAAAAGTAGCAAAAGAAACATCAGGCAGAAGAGGTGGAGCAATTAAAGATGGAGACAGAGAAGGTTGATGTCTCCTGCTGAAAGAGAGGACCCTGTGCAGTAATAGGCCCAAGACGAGACCTAGTCGTCCTGAATATCGTCATTAATATTTCAGTAGATTACATGGACAATCTGGGGACAAGCAAAAAATATTATCTTTGATTCCATTATATTACACCCCCTAATGCAATGTTAATTTATGCTTGTCCTCCATGTACTGAGGTCAACAACTTCTAACAATGTAACAATTTAGCCTCAATGTTGAATTTCAGTTTGAAGCTCAGTGTTAAATTTCCGATTGTTCCCAGAGTATCCACCAGTGTGAACGCAAAGCTTAATGATAATTCCCGTTTGTACCAAGACTGACCCGTATGACTTTCATTTTTGTTCCCACTTCGACCTCCATTACTACAGACGAATGTGTTTGTCTGTAGACGTGGGTGCTGGTCAGTAGGTACGAATACTAGTTAGTACGACGCTGCGTTGGTCAGTAGGCGTTGGTGTTCAGCAGTAAGATGATTTGTTGGTCAGTAAGTGCGTGTGCTAGTTGGTAAGACTGCTGCATGTCAGTTGGTCAGTTAAACGCTGTATTGGTGAACTGAAGCGCATTCTGGTTAGTAGCATAATATTTTGGTTAGCCGGTGTCGGTGTTTTACATATTACCTTTCCTCACACCATCTCACGTTGTTCAACCTGTGGTCGTTTTTCATATTCCCTTTATCTCCAGATAATCCCAACTGTCGCAGCGGTATCCCTCATTACTATTATCATAGGTGCTGTCAAATACGAACCCTTCGTCAACATAAATAGGTGCGGTGTTTGCCGTCAAAGACACCCATTTCTTGTTGCATTTGCCTCGGTCTCTTAACACTTTGCCTAAATTGTGATCAAGCTTGATGAACTCAATTATTCTGAGAAAAATACAAATTCAAATCTTAAAATAAATGTAGGTTACAGTTTCCTATATCATTTAATCGCTGGGGTTTTTTGGAGGCGGGGTTTCTTCTGTTTTTGTTGTTGTGGTGGTGGTGGT
>JAECUM010077796.1:0-11069 GCA_016617855.1 Megalonaias nervosa
TTTTATACTCAACAAGTACAACACAAAGCAATTAACATTAAACGTCTATATTTTTTATCATCAGATTTTACAACATTTGGTCTTAACTAGGCAGCTTGGATAGATACGACAATCAAGACTGTTTATAGAACAATGATAATTCTTTTCAAATTCGTCATTGTGACTAATATTTTATGAGTTGTATAGAACCAACTTTGTTATGAGTCAAACAAGCGCATGATCGACACGTTAATAGGCCTTAATAATACAGCGGGTTATATACATATAATCATATTAGGGATGAGGAATTGTCGCTGAAACCTGCCTTAATAATAATGAAGCCACACAGATGTTTAGTGAAGAACTACAAAGTGTACTTTCTTTTATTAGCTGTTCTTCTTGTTCCAATACACTGGTTTCTTGACAAGTTTTACACAAGCCGACCAGCACGTCGATTACCTCTTGAAGATCACGGGCAATTTATAGAGAGATGGATCGCTGACTCTTCCCCAAGAGCTTTCATTTAGGGCAAAGGGAATTATGGAGTCAATAAAATCCAGAAAATTCTATACTGGACCAATTTCTTCGAAATTCACCCAGATGAGTATGTTAAACAGCAGCAAGCATGTAGCTCTTTGTGTGGGTATGAATGTTAATTTACTGGCAACCGGAAGGAGCTAGAAACAAGTGATGTAGTGATGTTCCATATGTTTGACACTTGGTCAGAAAACTGGGTGTTGAACACAACCAAAATAGTTCCTTTTCCTAAATATCACCCTGCTAGACAGGTATGGGTCATGGTCAATATGGAGCCACTTGGGAATCTCCTGGGGAATTTTGAAATCTTAAATGGACTTTTCAACTGGACAATGACTTACAGGGCGGATTCAACTGTTTTTCAACCTTATGGTAGAATACACAAACTAATACCGATGGACAAGACGCAAAAGACCGTGAACTATTTTAGAAAGAAAGAAAGAACTGCTTTTTGTGAGGATCAGCAATTGCCAGGATTATACAAGGAGATACAAGATCGTAAAAGAGGTTAAGAAATACTTGGCTGTTGATTTGTTAGGAAAGTGTTACGGTAAGTTATGCGGATACGATAGCGAGGGTCCCCTCGAAGAAGAGTGTGGTGATGTTATGAAAGAATACAGGTTTTATCTTGCGTTTGAAAACAGCTTTTATAGGGACTATGCCACCGAAAAGTACTGGCTCGCACTGAAGCGAGATCAGATACCGATCGTGAACTGGAAGTATGTCGATCCTAAAATAGCGATTCCTAACTCTTATGTTTATGATTTTCCTGACATAGCGTCATTTGGAGAGTACATCAAATGTGTGAATAGCAACGAAACATTGTATAACAGTTATTTTAACTGGAAGAATGAGTATATATATACATTTTATAATAACTATGTCGACATGCAACAAAAAATAAAGTATACACCAAACTGCATCTCGTGCACCATTTGCCGTGCCCTGCACGAAAAGGACATATCAGCCCAGGTTTATAAAGACTTTGGTGGGTGGATAAGGAATGACTTTTGCGAAGAATCTAACGAAATCAAATATCTGGTGGAAAAACATTGATAGAAACGTGTTTGATTTTCTGGAAATGTTACAACTTAATTGACATGATGCATGACATAAATGACGGTAATTAAGTGGTACGTTGTACTTGTGTTGAATAGTATGTGTGCATGATTTGGATTTTTAACGTATTCATATCGCTACGATGTGTGGCAGTTTATGGTGATGTCTAGCACTGTGGCATCATGCTGCAGACATGTAGCATCATGTCCCACCAAGTCACATTATCCTCACACCAGGCCGACGAGTATTAATACTAACCTCTTAATGTTGAGTGACAAGCCAGGCAGCTGACAGTACCATTCTTTAATAAGTTTTTCGTATGACTCAGCCGGGGTTCAAACCCTCTACCTCTCTAATCCTAGGCGGACGCTCTAACCGCTTAGAAAACCGGAGTGGTCTGTTGAATAATAACCGATACATGAATTTAGATTCTTCATTATACAAACCCTTGTCTTACTGTCTGATTGCAAGTTTGTTTGTTTCTTCGCTTTTGCAATGAACACGTGACTGATAATATTAAGTATCTACCAATTCTTCACCGCTTTTGTCCTTTAAATGTTCAAACTGATAGACTGCCGTAGAGTGTCAAAGATAGTCATGTGACATTTTATCATAAATAGGAAATGGGAAGCAATGTATAGTGTGTATATAATATGGATTAGCTTTACCATTAAAAACAAAATTGTAGCAAACTTTTATTCCTTATGTCAAAAAGAGAATTTCGGCTGGTTAACATCAAGATGACCATATTGATTCTAACAAAATAGATTGTACATTTTATCACGGGATGTACACAATTTGTGTATGCTTTAGTCGCATCTTTGATAATTTCTCTTTCTCATAAACGTGAACAGCTCTCTTTCTCTGTTTGTATCTCTTACTTTCTGTCTGTATGTCTGTCTGTCTCAAATATAAAATTAGTATAGCTTTATGCTTGCATAACAACAGATCCACAGTTAGTTGGGTTCTTTTTACATTTTTAACGTTTTGACTTTTTTGCAACTGATGTCCAAAAGCATTATCAGAGCAAATTAGGTAGCATGTTTATTTTTAATATTAATCAGACTAAGCTGTAAATCTTTGATAGAAGTTTTCACTTTACTTCGAGGTACTCATCTGTTAATAAATTAGCCCTTTACCTGATCCAAAATGCTCTTTACACTCTCAAATGAAATGAACAGACGTGAAATTATTGTCAGTTAGTCCCGTGATGCGATTAATTCAAAATTTATGAGAGATCAATACTCAACAAAACTCCTGTACATGTTTCTGGTACAAACCCTCAAGGATGATTTGCCGCTGGTGTCAAGTACCCAGAAGAACGTCGCAAGCAATGGGTGACAATCCGCTGCATTCCAATACAGTTGCGTCCAACTTTATTGGCTGGGGGTCAAAACAGATAAAACGCTTAAGGTCGCGGGCTGCATGAGGAAGACCAGCTCCTTATCACTAATTATGAATATTTATGAAACAGTTACTTATAACTAATTATGCATATTAATTAAACTGCACGTTTTCAAAAGGACTGTCTACATGTCCTCGGGCAGCACAATATGTAGGGTTGGACCTCATGGGGCCCGAAGGTTGGACACGCCTGCTCTAATCCTATAATCCTATAATCTGGCACTTTTATTTTAAGCATGCACTTACAACACAGATAATATAATTATTGTTAAATATTGTCTTTAGTAAAGTGGAGTGCCTTGCTTTTTTACTTTATTTTCTGAGTGATAATGTCTTAGAAATATATACAGTATTTTGATTAGTCTTATGGGGAAGCAGCATGTCTGGTAAGGGTAGTGTAAAATTTGTATTTTACTTGATCACTGAGTGAACTGGTAGAAATTAACAATATTGGTTAATATATCGATAATTCGGATAAGTAACAATCGCCTTTAATTCATCTTGTATATCATGCATCAACAAAGTACTCGAGTTTCTATGGCTACAGTTTAACAGAACTATGTTTTATTAATTTGTTGCTTGATCTGGTTCAGTGTAAACACTTTAGTACTAGATATTAACTTTCTTGTTGTGTTTATACCTTATGTTAGTTGTTCTTAACCCATAGGTCGCCATGCTATTTTGAGGCGTCGCCGACATGAACCTTAATAGTATGAAACGGTTCGTTTTGCGTTTTGTGTCCCATTTGGGACCATTCTACCCATCCTCGCCTCAACCCTCTATGACATGTTTAGCCCCCACTCAAGCTTTGCCTGTTGTTTACTTTTAATTTTGTCCGCGGATGTGAAAGCAGCCCATATATGTAAGCCAATCTTTGTGGGCAGATTCTCATCCGGATGGAGGTGACTCAAAGTGTTTTCCAAAAACAGGCAAAACATCAGCCTTTTATACTACTTTATTGTACTTGTAGAAAGGAGAAAAATCCGGTAGAGGGATGTACTTATTCAGGCAAGCCTATGGTAGGGATCAATATACAAATAATGCGAGCAAATGTGTTTTCGATCGATAAGCAGTTGTCTATACGAATATTGTTTGGTTTTCTATACCTGTAAATCAGCTTTGTCTCTTATTTGTGCTTGTAATTGTCTGTGATTTTCCATTATGGCAATACAATCTGAAACTCGGCCGCACTGACTATTTTATCTTCAACTGCCACCGAATACAATTTACTGATCGTATTGAGGCTGCTTTGTGTGGCCGCAAACAATTCGAAATAGGTGCGTATTCGTGAATGCAGTCGAATGGAAATTAACTTGTTAGCATCACCACTTACTACCGACATAGCTCCAACAATAACATTGATTGGTGCACCTATAGTAGTTAATGTGGTCGTGATTCCAGTCACACCAAGACCAACAGCTCCTTCCGCAGCAAGACTACAAATAGCTGTGACCAAATACGCGTGCTAAGTAATTTATGATCAGCGAGATTCTTTTTATGATTTCAGCTGCTGTTCCGCTTCAATAATTTTTTTCACGTCGGTAAGACGGAGCGTCCGTCATAATTCTACTATTAATAACACAATTACGTATTTTAAATGCACTACAGGCAGAACTTGTCCAGTCTCATCATCACGCGCAGGCCCAATACACACACGCACTTCTAACCAATTATTCTTTTTTACTGGCACAATTGTTATGCAGTTATAAAAACATCTGTCCCTGGAACATTTAAATCTCCACGGATTGTGCGTTCTGGTGGTTTGTCATCCATCTGATAAAAAACACATGGATTCCACCAGAACCTTTGATATCTAACGATCATCGTTGCTCAATAACTGTTACCCGAACAATTGCGTCCTTGTTGAATAACAGTAGACACCATTCTTTTCTCGGTTGAGTCAATGTTGGTTTCAAATATTGCCAACATTCTCTCCAGTGTGCATGTTGCAAATGCAAACATCTTTATCTTTTACCTGTCACTCGCTCGGAGGTTTATAATATATCTAGAGCACTCGCTCCTGTTACGTTTGCGTAATAGAAAGAACGGTAACTCTAAACATCATCATTGAGAATAAAAACAACAGATAATTGTACTGAATGTCTTTCCAAGAACGAATTGGGATGAAAAAAAACAACACAAACGCCGATAAATTGGTGCAACTAGTTTCGCATTTACTACATGCTTCTTCAGTCACAAAATGTTTTGAAAGAAACGGATGACATCTTTATATCCTAAAATAACAATTACGTCATTACGTAACGTCATAAATAATATGCATCATCATAACAATTATATACAGAGGATCTCAAATGGTTAATGATTTAATATTGAATTTATGAAACGAGTTGAATAATGTCCAGCTTTTGCGAGCCTTGGCGAGCAAAAGCTGGACATTATTCAACGAGTTTCATAAGTTTAATATTAAATCATTACACATTTAAGATTCTTTTTATCACATAGTTTCTATTTCAGTGGAAATTATTTAGATGGAAAGAAGAACGAATAATTTCGTTCATTCTGACAGACGGTGCACCTTTCATTTGTGCATAAAATATAGTCCCAAAACAAAGTTGAACTAGTAAAAGTAGACTGTACTATTTTTACAAACTATACATCAAAGAGAAAGTTTCCATCCGAATAAACACAACATTTTATAACGACAAAATCATTTTTCAAAACAGAATGATCAATGCGATATGAATCCACATTGTTTGATACGGTACACAGTAGGCCTAGAGTACATATTTACCCTAAAATGTCACTTTCAGAACTAAACATTACATTGTTGCGATTTTCATGTGAAATAGGATTACTGGATGCAAAAATTCCTACATTTACTGCAATGCATTTGTGACCGGATATTTTCAATATTTGATTTGGAACAACAGACTGTACAGAAGACGTAAACAAATGTCTTTTTGAGTCGGATTTGCATCCCATTTATATACTGCGTAAAGATGCTGTGGTTGCATAAAGTTCTGTCAGTTAGGAGACCCATTTATGTCCAGATTCTTCTGTGAACAGAGGTGAGTTTCTTTACTTCTGTAAGTTAACATTTAAACCACGCTTGTATATACGGTGGATTCTATATCTATGTTACAGATATACCGCCCCCCTCCCCCACCCCGCCACCCGCTATCAAATAGCAATACCCTTAGTTGTTCTTATTGTTTTTCTTGTCTTGTAGTTTTATGCCATTTTTCTTATGATGATATTGTTATACATGACATAACAAACCCCTGTGGAGGTAACATATCCATATTCAGACAGCCGAGATAATTTTTCCTCAATTTTCTTTCGCGAGTCGAGTTAAAAAATGGCCGCCAAAAATGATCATTCAAAACAAAACATTCCAGAAGGCGGGGTTAAAAACGTTTTCCCACGATCCCAGCCAATCAGTAAAGCGGATACTGTACAATAATTTCATGGGCTTATTTGGACCAATCAGAATCACATAAAGTGATATTTTAACGTGTGGTAATATCAAAAATATGAAACTGCACATACTATACGAAAACTATAACAACTATGTTCTAAATATATTTATTATATGCTCATTTTTTTCTCCGTTAACTTTACATTGTCAGAATCGTTCAGTATTTCCCGATACTGAAATCACGCGCTGAATTCACGTGAATAAAGGAACTACTTTCTATTGTAAACAAGCAATGGATGCAGACGCCAGTACTTTTGATTTATTTTATTTGTCTGTGGGCGAAGTAAACCAACTGTTCGAGCCATTTGAAAGACGAGATGCCAAAGTTGAGAATGAGGATGAATTTATAGAATCACAAAAGAAACTTTCAACGAAGCAGGCGACTGAACGTGATATCAGAAATGTGCAGCGGTGGCTGTATGATAACAAACGTGAGACGCGCTGTATTGAAAATATCATTCCGGATCATTTAAACACGTATTTAACCCAGATGTTTATAACGATTCGCAAAACCAATGGTTCTGACTATGAACCATACTCTTTAGATTCTATAAGAAACAGCATAGAACGGCATCTGAAGGCTAAAGGGTACCCGGTCTCTCTTAGAGACCGTCCATTTCAGAAATTAATCGAAGCACTAAATTAAAAAAAAATGCAACTGAAGAAGGCTGGTTTTGGAAGAAAAGCAAGAGCATCAGAGCCGATAAGCCACAATGACGAAAAAGCTTTATTTTCAGCCGGTGAAATGGGCTCTCACACACCCGCTGCTTTGCAATTTTCCCTGTTCTACTTTTTTGGAAAAATGTTTGGATTTAGAGGCCGAGACGAGCACAGAAAATTAAAATTTGGAGATGTATCAGTTTTCACTGATTCCACCGGTACCCAGTATCTTCAATGTGCTGAGAGGGATAGCAAAACCTTTGATGGTACTGGGAAGAATGACTATAGATCAACAATACCTCGCATTTTTTCCACCGGAACAGTACCGGAGCGAGACCCTGTTCATCTTTACCTGCAATATTTGAAACGAAGACCCTTGGAAATGATGGCTGATGACAGCCCCTTTTATTTGACAGCAATTCCAATGCAGAAACTGACAGAAACTTCCCAGATATGGTAATGATATTTCTAGAGATTCAATTAATATCCTTATTTCAAGTAAAAATATAAAGAAAGAAACAAATAGTCGCAATTAGTTTTCCGACAATAAAAAGAATGAATGAAAAGAAAATTATATAAAAGTAAACAAAAAATATGGGAAAGATCAGTAATAAATTGTAAACTCTGCACATACCAAACAATTTTCACAATGAAATGCATCAATCAACGTTGCAAAATATAAGAAAACATGTTTTTATGAACGTGTGCATTGGAAAAAAAAAATTAAATATAAAATATATTTTACTGGACAAAATATAAAAAATTGCAGGTATTATCCGAGACCAATGGGGGTTAATCAACATGGACGTCTGATGAAACGAGCCGCAGAAAGGGCAGAAATCCAGGGAAGAATTACCAACCATTCAGTAAGGAAGATTACTGTGACAACCCTGTCGAAAGCTGGGGTCCCTCCAACAAAGATCATGCAAGTGACTGGGCACAAAAATATGTCATCTATAACTGGTAATAATAATGAGAATAAATTTACTTGCCTTTTTGCATCTTTAATCTCCACAAAATGTACTTTGTGGGCTCTTTCTGCTAATAAGAATTACGTGGTTTCCAAATACTGATCCAAATCGCGGAAATATACTGTAATATGTAGGCTTAAAATCCAGACCACATTTCTGAAACCGAAATCACATTCCAAAGTAGACTGTACTGCACTCCAAAACGAAAGGAATTTTTTTTTCTCACAAAAAACAATGTTGAATCCAGCATCTTCTTGAGAATTTAAATTTAAAGACTTTCATATTTTTCCAGCTTACGATTCCAAACTATCCATGGCAGAACAGAAACAGTTATGCAGCTTGTTGTCAACGCCAGTCCCTCAAGTCACATGTACATCGAGTGGAAAACACACAGAAGGAGATAATCAGAATGTAGCTGAATTGACAGAAAAACTAAATTCCTCCATTCGTGACCAGCTGGGAACTTTGTTCAATGGCGCAGTCATTCATAATATGACTTTAAATTTCAATTTTAGATAGGGCAAAATGGGATTTCTTTCTTAAATCAGTGACTGAGCGCGCGGTACGCTATGAAGTTAAAAGGTTGTTTGGGCGGAGCTATGTGCGCATGAATCCTATTATTGTGTATTGACTAATCGACGGGTGTGAATTTATTTTGGAATAAAGCATAAATCGAATACACTGTTTCTTGTAATATATTTTATTATTAAGCCTTAGGTAATTAAAACAAAAATATGAGCATATAATAAAAAGGTTACTGCATTTGTATGGGAAAATATGAACTCGTTTTGTCGGATGGATATACTGCACTCCCAAGGTCGTGCAGTATCCATCCGAAAAACTCGTTCATATTTTCCCATACAAATGCAGTAACCTATAAATGTATGACAGGATCTAAAAGATACACGAGCCTCTAATGAAACCTGAATCAGTAAAATAATAAAATAAAATAGAGACAAACAGTCATACATATAATTATATTGCTGTAAAGGATATACAATTTATCAATTTAAAAAAAAAAAAATATAAAATTTTATATAGTGCATTGGTATTAAGGCCATTAGGATATAAAGTATCTAATTTATGAATCCAATAAGTTTCGATTATGAATCTATTCATGTCTCCATGCATAATATCTATTGGCATGAAAGAAAAAATCGAGTAGACAGTGATTATTGGCATTAAAATGTCTACAAATATTAGAGGAAAACTGAGGATCTCTGTAAGTTTTTATATGAAAGCTATGGTTATTCATTCTCTTAGACACTTGTTGAAGTTTTTTGTCCAACATATTGCATATTACATTTTTTACGGGTTTTTCTCTATTTTATTTTATTATTTTTCCAAGAAGGAGTGATAACAAGAAGCATGTATTAAATGCGAAACTAGTTGCACATAATTATCGGCGCTTGTGTTGTTTTTGTATCCCATTTCCAAGAACGAGTGATAACAAGATCAGTAACGGTAGACATTACGTTACGAAGAGCATGATTAACGTCACAAACATACAACGTCATGACGTGGCTAAATGGTTACCGTTTTCATGTCCTATGTATCATTCACAGCGCATGTATGTTTCTTTTTAGCTCTGATATATTTTGCCGATTTTATTGACCATACTTCACAATAGATACAATTCTAGTACCAAATATTGCATCCCGCAGCCTAGAGAGAACTGTATAAATTTCGTGATGTTTGTTTTCATTCCTACTGAAAATATTTAGAATGAAAAATTTGTATACATAAACTCTCGTATTGTGTGTGTGTGTGTGTGTGTGTGTGTGTGTGTGTGTGTGTGTGATTTGTTTTTTTAACGTAGCTTTAACAATTTTTCACTCATATCGCTACAATGTCTGCAGTGTGGCAGTTTATAGTGATGTCTAGCACTGGGGCATCATGCCGCAGACATGTAGCATGATGTCCCACCCAGTCACATTATCCTGACACCAGGCCGACCAGTCCTAACACTAACCTCTTAATGCTGAGAGCCAAGCGAGGACACTGTTAGTACCATTTTTGTATGTCTTTGGTATGACTCGACCTGGGGATCAAACCCACGACCTCCCGCATCCGAGGCTCTCGTACTGTGATGTGAGCAGTTAGAGGACGTGATGATATAACGCCTGTAAAGGTATATCACTATGTACAGTGTTAATGGCACGCCAGCACAGTACTGGCTGTGTAGTTATGATTGAAAGTTACATTCGAATAAGGAAAAGAAAAAGAATTACATCATATATTTTGGTAGATAAAAATTTTCAAATAAATATCAACTTGTAGTTCATGTTAAAATATAAACAAGATACACAGCAAATTGGTAAACATCTTAGAATTCTATAAAATGTGTACACAATAAAAGACAAATGTCCAAATCATAAAACGCTTCAAATATTTGGTGTTGGTATAGATTTTAAGCCAGGCGTATAAACTGAAATCAGACCCCTCCTATTGCATTCATTTTAAAATCAGTAATGTTACAACGTATTAACAGGAGGTCATAGAAGCTACAAATTGCATCAGACCTAGTGGAAAACAGGTAAGTCAATAAGTAAACAAGTGATGGCTGGTCAGAAAGAGCTGAAAAAAAGTGACCCGCTCAGATAATAAATTTAAAGAATACAGGTAGCCTACGACTCTTATTTACATGTGCTAGATTGTGTTTTCCGAATTTTGTAATTCCTATTATGGTCTTTTTATGATATCACATGCTATTGTCATGTTCATTTTCTCATATGCTCCATACGTTGTAAAACTTACAACCTAAGTATGAAAAAGTCTTGTCTTGTGATGTGGGATATTTTTAAATAGTTTGGGAATGCATGTACGGCTGATTATAAATTGGCCACTGAGCATTATGAGAGTGATACGAGTTTAAAGATATAAAGCAAACGTTAGATACTGAGTACTGTTAGAGTGACCTGGATGAGGTTATGATACGAGTTTAAAGATATAAAGCAAACGTTAGATACTGAGTACTGTTAGAGTGACCTGGATGAGGTTATGATACGAGTTTAAAGATA
>JAECUM010077798.1:0-12283 GCA_016617855.1 Megalonaias nervosa
TATTTTATTTATATCACATACAAATACATATTTTTGACTTTTGAACGGAGTTCATATTTACTACAGGCAGCCGTGTATTGACCTAGTGAATGAACTCCTCACATCCCCGATTGTGTCCGCTACAAAATGTAGTTCTCTGCCGTAGTGGCTATTTACAATCACCTCTGCATATTGATAAGTTGATTGTTTTCTTTTCTTGGTTTCTATTTTTCTCCACATTGATTATATCAATATAGTACACACTTATGATTTAAACATGAAAGATGGTTGTAATGATAAAAGTAGAGCGGTAGCAACACTTGGATAGCTGCACCATTCAAATACCGGCGCATGGAAATTAATGTGGAATAGAAACTAAGCCAAGTGACGAACCAACAAGAGGTAATTAAAATATTTAAATATATTTACAGTTGATCTAAGTCATTATTCTGCTTTAGCAACAGTACAACCGACCCACAAACTCTCTCTCTCTCTCTCTCTCTCTCTCTCTCTCGTCGGTTTGACTTTAAAACTCTGTCTCTGTCTGTCTGTCTGTCTCTCATCCTTTGGTCGGTTTGAGTTAACTTTTTTCCATCATTCATAAATCCAGAGATATTGTCGGAAAATCCTCTACGTTCGCCATTTCATAGAGTTTAGCCCGTATCCTGCTACGATGGTCGATCGATCGATCGATCGAGAGAGAGAGAGAGAGCTTTGGACATTTTCATATTTAAATAATAATAATCGATTTTTTAGAACATTATGGTATGTTTAAGCAAAAACAAAAAAAAAAAAACAAAAAAACAATATAACATTAAATATATCACAGTATGTGTACCACAGTTGATAAAAATCAAGGAAAGTGCACACGTATCGTTACGACGAACCATATTCTTGTGGGTTACTTGGTGTAATTTCTATTTCAAGGTTTTAATCCAGCCCAAATTCCTTTTCTCTCTCATTCCACATTTCTGCGCAGTTTGTACGTTATGCTTGAGAGGGGAGGGGAGAACAGAAAGCAGAAAGGATTGTGATGAAAATGTGTACCATATTAAATTTATTTAGAAAATGGAGATTATTAATACTTTTCATCATTATTTTTCATACGTCACTAGAAAATAATGTGTGGAAATTGATCATTGATCTACAATCAACTGCAGACGCTCGCGAGAATGTTTATATATGCGTATTATTGCGCCTTGGGCGGATCACAATTTGATATACCAATAGTATTGGTATATCAAATTGCTTTATACCAACACTTTAAATGCATGTTATATATATATATATATATATATATATATATATATATATATATATATATATATATATATATAACGAGATGCCTAAAGTCACTTACGGTTTATTTACATAAGTTAAGTACAAACATTGGCGACAGAAAGCTTCATGTTTAGGTCCCCTAACCCCTCAGCCCATTCGGTAGTGCAGCCCCTGCGCAAAAAGCAAAGAGGTGAGTGGCGGCAGGAAGAGAGGGGTTGCGAATCGCGAATCTTATTTCAGCAACGGCATATTAGTGGCGTGTTCGTTACTTCACTTTAGCGGTTTCATTTTTGTGGGTTTTCTTTTTCTACAGAAATAATGTCATTGACTCGTCCATCTTCTATAAATGGATCCCTGGCATGTACATCGTACCTAGTAATGAATACGACAAAATTACGAATAAACAGGAGGTAATTAAATTTTTCATTATTACTAGCTTACGCGCATATCGACATGAAATTATTTCATTTTTTTTTTTATCCCTTCTCCGTTTTATTTTCGTGAAGTTGGGGTTTCGGTCTTTCTAACAAATGATTTCCAGCTCTCATTTCGCTTGAAAAAAAAAAAAAGGTATAGCAACAACAAAAATATATTGCATCCATGATAACAGTCTGTTTTTAATTTATCTTGAGGTAAAAACAGGAAAGAACATACGGATTCAGAAGTCGAATCTCATCTCCACCCCTTCGTTAAATGTTTAGTCCCTAAGACTGTTACCTTTACAATGAGAGAGAGAGAGAGAGAGAGAGAGAGAGAGAGAGGGAGGGAGGGAGAGATGAATCCATGGAAATAAACGGACAACCTATAACTGACACACACACACACACACACACACACACACACACACACACCGTAAGGTATTTAAACAATGTTATATTTCTTTTTAAAAACCTTCCCCCCCCCCTTCGTTTTGTTTTTAAACAAATACATAGGCCAACAGGGCACAGTATGTACGTTTCACCTGGTAAAGGAATTTACGTCATAGCCTTGTCTACCCTAGCTTTTGTATCAATGAAGTCTTGAAACACCGTTGAAAAATCAGATTGGAAGTGCACACATACCTCTGTTCTTTTAGGTTACTTGGTGTAATTTCATGTTCGGCGTTTTCGTCCAGGTCAAATTCTTCTTTCTCTCTCACTTCACAGTTTTTCACTTTTTTCTTTACACACAGAGAGAGAGAGAGAGAGAGAGAGAGAGAATTTGGAAAGTGGAGGGATTAAGATGAAAGTGTGTCACAAAACAGAGAATACTGTTATGTTTCTTGTTATTTTCCTAATTTATTAATGACTGACAACTGGCAATTGATCACTGGATCTAGACAATATAAGGGTGTGATCTACTGTTAAAACCAAAATGTTTTAAATTGAACATTTGAAGCTCATCCGGCAAAAATTCTGATTGAAAACAAGTTAGCAAGTGAATGCAGGCTTTGGGTGCATTATACATAGGTGCAGTGCATTCTATACAAGTGATATCAACTAAGCGTACACAATTGCTTTTTATTGGGATATTTTGATTTGGGTTTTGTGTTACGGCACAACAACACAAGTAGGTTATTTGGTTATCGGGTTATCGGGACAACTCCTGCTATAGGTTTATCTTTTTTCCATTTGCTAACCCATGCTTTCAATTTGAAATTATCTTTTTATTTTGAATAAGAACCGGTGATGTAATTTAATTTTTTTTCATTATTAATATATACTGTAACAATTTAGCATATATCGATCGATCGATAAATCGATCCATCGAGAGAGATGGGGGTAGAACTTTTATGTCGCCACTCAGGGGTCCAAGAAAGTGCAGTGACAACAATGTGCTTTTGAACCTGTGTTTTGTTTTTTTTTCTTCCTGGTTTCGGTCCCCTGTTCCAGCTTTGTGCAATTGTTTGGTTGTTTTTTTTTAAAAATATTTTTGTTGTTGTTGTTGTTGTTTTAACTGCACTTTTAACACATCATTGTCACTGTAATGTACTCTGCCTTCCTCGCTAGCCATTGTGTAGATAGGGTTAACATATCGTAACCTTGGCTAGCGAAGATGACCGAGGACACCACAGTCAAGAACGTGTCCCTAGGAAACATCGTGGCAGCTGACCCATGCTGGTCAGGTCGGGTATCAAACCCGCGACCATTGGATTACAAGTCCGACGCTCTACCAAGTGAGATACCGCATCTCCTCCCAGCTTATGTGACGGCAAAGTGGTTATATTGATACGGTCAATATTTTTCTCTCAGTTTCCAGTCTCCGCCACCGCGGAAGACCACAGAATGCGAATACCTATTTGTTGATAGTATTGGCTGTAAGTTTCGAGACTTTGTTGTACAGCTGACATAAAATAATAATAATAATAATAATAATAATAATAATAATAATAAAAAATAGCAACCCTCACCCCCAACACAAAAGTTTAAACCAACGGCACGTAGCACCTACTTCCATCAATAAATCATAAAAGCCTGTTGACCGACACAGTCAGTTTAAAATCAGATCTCCATTCTCCTACCTGAAGATCTGACAGCGACCGCTTAGTGCTCATGTTTCTGGTGATCGATGTTATTACCATAATCACCAAGTTTATCAGCCAATCAGATGAAGTCTTATATAGACTGAGCAGTATAACTGAAGAGCATCAGTGTGCGCCTATCGATTTGATTCACTTTCAAATTTCTGAAAGCTGCATTTCCATTGGCTAACTCAAAAGTCACCAGAACATGACCCCAAGCGGTCGTCGTCAGATCTTCACCCAGGCCAATGGAGATCTGATTTTAATCAGATTGTTGACAGCCAGGAACTACGTATTTCTCTGACACTCATACCATCATTTGGCGCAGAAGTGGGTGTGATGTGCAGCATGGTCGACGCAGAGCACAAAGCCTGCACATTTTTGGACATTTCTCAAATCAGACTTCCTCTCCACAACACTACTATCAAGTAAACTGGAAATTAATGCTAATTGGTGCTCACAAGGAAGAAATACTACATTGTTCCCCAGTATTGTTTTGTTGTTGTTGTTGTTGTTCTCTTGTCCTTAAATACGGTATAAAAATTTATGTAGTTCCTAATACTTTAATTCTGTTAAATCGCTCCCTAAAATAATCATCGATGGTTCATTTTAAAAAAATAAACCAAACGAACAAACTTTAAACAATGTCCATCACCCAATCCAACACCCTCCCCCTCCATAGGCCTTCAGCCAGGTATTGAAGAAACGGGAAATTTCAGTGGTCGACTTTGCTTCTCTTTGGGATCCACCGAAAACTTAAAATCCAACGATAACACTTACAATGATGTGTTTTATCGATAACATATTTAGCACATAAAAAGTAAATACCGGTTTAAGCTGTCTTATATTTTCTCTTACTCGATTTGACCACGTAAACAACACTCGGTCACGTGGTCGGTGTGAAGCTTTTTAGATATATAAAGGTTGTTCTAGAATACCGAGTTACAGTTTCAGTCGAATGAGAGAGCAAGTATAACACACAAGCAAAAGATATTCAAGTTAAAGTGTTAAATTTGTATCAAAATGGGTGTTAAATCTAAAGCAGACGGTGAGGGCGACTTTACACTTAACATGAACTGTATCGTTTCGGATTATATCAATTACAGATTGAAGAAAGCCGGTTTCGTATGGACGACTTCGCCGCAGTGTACTTTTACAGATAATGAAGTTTTAATAACCGTACGAAGGATTTGCGACGAATTTGAGGAAAGAGTTTCAAATCAATTTCCTGACATGCACACCTGTTATGCCAAAATTGACGTTAATGCTGATTCTGTATATAAAGTTTACGAAGAGATCATTGGGAAGGAGCTCAACTGGGGTCGTGTTGTCGGCATCCTAGCTTTCAGCGGCGTCATGGCGCTGCAGTGTATGGTATCAGGCCAGGCAAATAAAGTCGACTACATCGTGGATTGGACATGTAGCTTCATTTCAAAAAGAGTTGAGCCCTGGACAAGAGAGCACAATGGATGGGTATGTTTTCACATCTAAATATATCTATACATTTCAGAATGTAGCGTTGACTGTTTATTACATTAATAATACAGACAATGGAAGAAAGTCCTCCCAGATCGTTTACATAAATTGCTGTACCCATAATTTGAGTCTTGACTGCTGAAAAATAGTCTGTTTAAATAATTGTGGGGTGATCAAGTTCATTTCCGTTTACAGTAGAAGCACCCATTGCATGAGAATGTAAACATGGTCATTTGACGTCATCGGTCAGCAGCGGTCAACAATAAATCAATGGGGGGGGGGTTGAAGGCGCGGGTACAGCGGGAGTTGTTCAATAGCCTAAAAAGAATGTATCAATTTATTAAAAATGCTTTTTTCAAGATAATTATTGCATTTACGAAGCAGTATCATTTGCTACTACTGTGCCAAATTTTCCCAATAGATTTTAACAATTTTTAATTTGTCTTCCAGAAAGGATTTGTGGACTTTTTCAAGAGGCCCACAAAGGACATAGAACAGAAACTAGGCTGGAAGTTGTTGACACTTGGTGCTATTGGTGTTGCAGCTCTAGGGGCAATCATTGTCCAGAGAACGTGAAAAGTGCTTCAAGTCTCTTTCCTTGATTTGCATCGAGATTGGGAAGGCTTGTGCCAGTAAGCTGTCCAACCAGTCTAGTAATTGACTATTAAACCAAATCGACCTTCTGTTAAATATTTTTCGGTAATTGATGCAAATGATGTTGCATTTTAAAGTTGAGCCTGAGGAATGCATCATTCTTTTCCAAGATGAGATTTTATTTGCAACGTTTTGGACAACATTAGGAGCTATGAAGTGCTCAATATTTCAGTTAAAATGCTGCACGTCATTGAATACATACAGTGATTTGGAGAACTTGTTCATGGATAATAGGAACTGTCGATTATTTACTGTTTTGGATATGCAGATTGTGTAGGCACATGGTATGGTCATGTACAATTCAGCACCAGTCATTGAAAGAGTGCACATACCAGGGGCTGAAAATTCTTTAAGGGTGAGATCCTCAACCCACCCAACTATCTTTACCTTCAAAGAAATCAGAAGGACATGGGCTCTGTTTTATCATAACAGATATAAACATGGGAGCGATAAATGTAACCACGATATCTGATGTGGAAAATGTATTATTGTGACCCAGTATTGAGCAGAATAATACGCACTTTTCAGATGTTCAATGCGAATATTGAGACCCAGGTGTGAATAGGACTAGACCCGGCATAATGTGATTCAAGATTCCAGGATGTGGATAGAAAGAATTATTGCTTTTTAGCCCTAATACATGCAGCATATATTCTCCTGTGGTATATATTTGCAATTTACCATAAAGCCATGTGAACTACAAAGTTCTTGTAATAAAGATCTGATGTTATTAATATCATTCCCATAAGATCCAGTTTGTTAAAGATGGGGATAAAGTTGTGAAGGACAGTAACTTTGTGCAATATGTACTCTTCTTTTTTTTACAAGCATACTTTTGAGAGTGTGAGGAGAGTAAAATGTTGAAATGGACTCGTTTCCGTGATGTATGATTTTAATATGTGGACAAGGGAGATACATTTAAATGACTTCATAAATTTATTTCTTGTGAATATCCTGTGCAGAATTTCAGTAACAGTTCGTTCATCAACAGATAATTCATTATATTCATTTTCTTGTTGAAACTTTGTTTTTAAAATAAAATAGTTAAATATTATTATTAATATTGTTAAGTTTTTGCTCTGCATGTCTCTTAGCATGGGTTTGTTTTCATTAACCTCCTTGACTACTTGTAGGATTGCTGTGAAGCTTAAGATCACATTCATCCCACCATAGTGGCCATCTTTAAAGTCTTGTTTTTGCAACTTCTGAATGAAAAGTAATATTGCCATGGGGTTTTCACAAGAAGACTCTTTTGGTGTCTAGTTGGTTCTAAATGAAAAAGGTACAACTTTCAAATCCAGTATGGCAAAGGCAGTGGCCATCATCAAAATCTTGTCACAGCACCTTCACAATGGATGGTTGTATAAATATGGGGTTTTGATTAAGTGGCTTCTTTTGATGACTGCTTAGTCTAAGCAAAAATGGTGTTGCTCAGTTATCCAGTATGGCTGTCACAGTGGCCATCTTTAAAATTATTGTCACTACTCCTAAATGAATTGCAATGGGGTTTTCACTGAAAGACTTCTCGTGTCAGTCTTAAATGAAAATAGTTCTAATATGACTTTTAGTATGACCATCACAACGGCCATTTGAAAACCCTGTTACAAGTGCAAATCGTAGAGGGCCGGTCATAACGAATTGTACTTTTACCAAATGACTTTCTTACAGTGTCTAGTTGGCCCTATTGGAAATGTTGCCATCATTATAACTAATATGGCCACCACTGCAGTCATCTTGAAAATATTACTGCTACAAAATGGTGTTTTGCGGGATTCAATGCCATTTTTCAGCACATGATAGGCTGTACATGATGGACAGTATATTGTGTGGAGGAAGAAACACAGACCCATATTTTTGGTCTTTGCAGGAAATATGTACAGTAAAGTTTTGCTGGACTGAGCAACCTTGGTAGCTCAAGCTTGTCTTTTGACACTTGCGGTAGAGGGTATTGTGTTGAAATTCGTTCTCATCATCTACTGTTCTTGAAAAATAATTTGATTGGTAGTTTAGGTGTTGTGTTGATCTGGATTCTTTTTATACAATACAGTAATATCTTGTTTGGAGTCAAAGGAAGAAAAGGTCAGTTAAACATTGTTTTCCCAGAGATACTAATTTTCGCAAAATATAGTCATAATAATTGGTATCCAGATGTCAAAGATTGCAACATATATTTTTCGTTATATATTGGTCGCTAATACACTGCCATTAAAGCTTTGCCTATGGTTTTACAAATAAAGATTTGAGGAATATTGCGGAGTTAAATTTATCACCACCTTCATATGTCCCCTAATCGAGCCTAAGGGTTGTGTATTTCAATATAGACGTGGAATGTATGAGTCACCATATTTCATGGGCAAAGTATTAGCCACGCACTCCTGTGGTCTGGCAACATGCCAATTCTTTAAAAGGCGGCTGGTTAGGTGTGGGGTTCTTCATGGGGATTATTAAAAATAAAAACACCAATTTCATGTCGAATGATGTTTCGTTAAATACCATTGGTTCAGATTCTAACTATTTCCTTCGAATTTAAAAAGAACGGCATTCGACGGATTCATACAACCTTGAATATATGAAATTCAAGATTTCTTGTACACGTATGCAGTAATTGTTAAGGACGTAGTTCATGAAGGTTATAAAGAGTTGTTTTTGTTTCGCATGCATTTAAAGCGAGTGTTTCGTTCAGAAAATGGACTGTGTTTTTAAATCAATGGAAATAACACGAGTGCAACTGTTTCAGGAATTTATGCAAGTGACGTGTGACCTGTATGGGCTTGAAGCATTTGTACGTCTGCCATAACTTAGAACGTAATATGGGCCGACCGTTTAATCTAAGGGGGTGGGGTGGGGGTAGGCTTTGAAGCGGCGATATTTTTTTCTCCTGCACCTAGTAAGACAATGATAATTTTAGGGCAACGTGTGTGTCTATATATATATATATATATATATATATATATATATATATATATATATATATATATATATATATATACACACACACACACACACACATACACACAAAGAGAGAGAGATGTGTGTTCTTTTTTCTAAGCAAGAATATTTTTGTTCAAGCTATATTTGAGCTGGAAATCAATGATTTTCATACGTCACTAAAAAAAATTCTGCACAATAACTAGACTTGTCCACCATCAATAGTTGCCAAACGCATGCAGTTTGTGGGTAAGGAATAACCCTGTCGATTTTGAGGTAAAAGAGTCAAGGTCACTGACCTAGGAAGAAATATGGTTTCTGCACAAATGACTAAAGTTGTTCACCTTCTACAGTTACCAGTCGTTTGTGAATCTGTGAATTGCTCGCACTTGGTGATAGGAAGATCCCTGTTGATTTCGGGGTTGTAAGGTCAAGGTTACTGCAATTGAAAGCCGAAAATGGCTTCTGCACAGTAACTCGAGTTTTACACCATGAAAGGTAACCAAACTTTGTGGCTGGCTTGCACTTGGAGTATAGAAGATGATTATCGATTTGGGGGCAAAGGTCAAGGGTGGTGTGTCTGAAAGACAATTTTTCAAAAACTGCACAGTAGCATGTCTACATCACAGAGCTGGATAAAACTTTGCTTATAGCTTACCCTTGGGGTAAGGAAGAAGCCTTTTGTTTGGGGGACAAAATGTAAGGTCACTGTGCCTGAAATAAATGATTTCTGCACAAATTTTTCAGTTATCGGCCATGTACCTTCATCAGAGTTCGTGAATAAAAGGGTCACTGTTGCTGAGGGGAAAAATGGATTTTGAGTAAGAACTTTAGTAACAGACAACGTACCTTGTGAAGTGTTTGTAGTACTTCTAGTGAAGGGATGGAGGTCAAAGGTCAATGCCAGTGATTTTAAAAAATGACTTATGTAGAAGAAAATTTTTTGTTCTAGACGAGTTCTTTGACCATACATTGTGGATGGCTTGAATATAGGGTAGTGAAGAAACCTAGATTATGAGGTCTGTAGGTCGGCGGTCACAGTCATAGTAAGTCTAAAGAAAGTTGTGGTTTCTGCATAGTAAGTTTTGAAGACCGCATACTTTGGCCAAAAGTCGATGTCATTGAGACCCGTTGATTAGTGATCTACACAGTCAACCATACCATACGTGTGCCTACATAGACGAATCGAATTTAGGGGTAAAACATATAATTTGTCAGTAATTTTCAGTTACCTGGAAGGCTTACAATTCCGAGTATTTTCATTTCACTGTTTTCAAAGGCCAGTATGAACCCTGCTTATATTTTCCGTTTCTTCTTTCAAATTTAAATTATTTTTCATTCCCTCTTCTTCGATTCAGTTTGGTAACAAAGGAATCTGTTGAGCAGTACAACATAACGATCGTGAGAAAGGATAAGACCCTTTTCTCATCCCTTTCCCTGCAGAATGTTGTACACAGATAATGTGTGTGTGTGTGTGTGTGTGTGTGTGTGTGTGTGATTTGGATTTTTAACGTAGCTTTAACAAATCTCCAGTCATATTGCCACGATGTCCGCAGTGTGGCAGTTCATAGTGATGTTTAGCAGTGGGACATCATGCCGCTGACATGTAGCATGATGTCCCATCCGGTCACATTATCCTGACACCAGGCCGACCAGTCCTAACACTAACCTCTTAATGCTGAGCGCCTAGCGAGGCAGCTGTTAGTACCATTTTTATAAGTCTTTGGTATGATTCGGTCTGGGTTCGAACCCGCAACCTCCTGTAACCGAGGCGGACTCTCTAACCACTAGGCCATCGGAGCGGTCGTACACAGATAATACTAAACACACAACGAGACAGGTGCGTTGATTACGGTTGGAAAAAAAAACATTTTATCTACCACTCCCACCCCCACCCATAGTGATTTTAACCTGGGCCTTTAGTGTCGAGTGACAGATTTGTTTTTCTCGGTATGGATGATGAGCCAACACATTAGGAATTCGTGTCCTTTGGGGCTGAATGATGGCGATTGCCAGTATGTATCTATTTGTGCATCATATAAAGTACTGATTGCTTGTCTCACCCTTTTGTTATGTGACACCCTGTGCCAGACTGAGATTACACCACCGAGTTGAACGATTACCACCAGTTCGCGTGTGACTTGATGTCATTTTGTTTTTGTTTTTTTTGTTTTTTGGCGTGCCTATTTTGATTGCCGTAGCTAAAACTCGACCCTGAGCCTTCAACAGTTTTAGTGATTATAAGTAATTAAAAATAAAGTCTATGATTATTAATATTACAATAAGTGGTGCCACTATGAATTTAGACCAGATTTTTAGAGATTGGTATGAAAAACATAATAATGCCTCCCCTCCTCACCCCACCCCTACCCCGAGATGTTTTTGTTGCGGTAAAAAGTGACAATATTATGAAACATTCTTCCTATATTATGAAACATTCTTCCGAGTCAAACAATCAAAATAAATTCTGACCTTCGAAATTTAAAGGGGCTGTTGAGTATCTTTGTTTTTAAAAAATATTTTTTCCTCATTTTGAAGGTTCTGTGGAAAACGTGATCATTAAATAGGTCAATAATGGTGTAAATATAAATTTCAACATGGCAAAGACTAGAAGATTTATTCATTAAGACAGAAAAATTATCTACAGTTGTCTACAGGAACATGATAACATAAGTGTTCATGTTTGCGCATTACGTGTTGAGCGGTTACCTGTGTAAGGCACGCGATATGTATAATATCGTCAGTACTAGTGGATAATGTACACGATGGTTTTATCTTATACATCTATTGTTAGATATCAGTCGAAGGTACACTTTTCGAGGTAAAATAATATACTGCAGGTAAACCCTAATACCATTTGTTTTCACGGCTTCACATCCTGGTTTGTTTTGTAATATATTGCGGGGGTGTATTTTTTTATGTTGATATAAAAGAAAAGGTTGTATAAAGCTTCATCTATAAAAATTTTAAATGTTTCTTTGATAAAGCATGCTTTGTTATGATCATTCAAAAATTATTATCTTGAGGTGGTTTTTTTATCCCGCGTGAAGATGGGGGTGGTATGGTGGTCATTACATTTATATAATACGATTTAGGTCAGCAATTTTGTTTTTACAATTATTGTCTACAAGTAATTTTTGGGAAGTGAAATGTTATATATTTTAAGTGACGTGATCTTTCTTTCTGTTTTGTATGGACCTTTATAGAAACGATTGCATATTTTCTCAGATACCAAGTAAAATATTATCTCGCAAGATGCGGATGCAATGTACTTGGACATAGCTTGTCATTTTCTCATGACATGTACGTCACTTCAGGTTTTTGTTGATTGCTTTTATGGGGTTAGCAATATATGCCTTTATATACTTTGATGATAATATCCACTGATGCAGCAAGTTGAAATTATAGGACAGTTTCACTGCGTTTATCCTCGTTTGGTGTGTGTGTGTGTGTGTGTGTGTGTGT
>JAECUM010077802.1:5000-12706 GCA_016617855.1 Megalonaias nervosa
AAAGTGATTCAGTTTTGGATACATATTCAAGGTGGATATTTCAGTAAGGTCGACAAATTATGCATTTTACTCTTTTCTGCAGTATTATTTGCAGGAATACCGCACGACTTTTCGCAAGCTGGCCAAGAGCGGGAATTGACTGTCAGTTGAAAGAGGAATTTATAATTGGGCAGGTAGTACCTCCTCTCGCATGCTTTCGTATAAGAAAGGCGTTTTACTCCAATAAGGAAAGTTTTACCCTTATACTTTTGGGTCATAATTAGTGTACGATCTTGTATTCAAAACACAAACAAAAGAAAACAAAAACACACAGGACACGCATTCAAATGAGAATTTAATCGAATTTGAAAGGATAAAACGACCAATCTAAAGCAACAAATAAAACAATGCTATTTTGTTCTTTTCACTGATCAAGAAATTATGCCCCAAATTTTCGAAAAGTACACTTCTTAGACTTCGATTCGAGTTCGACAGAATCATGGGAATATTAAAAAATTCTCCATTTCTGTTATTAAATAAGAAAGGAAATTCGTTTGTTAGAAATGGAAACAAATAGGATTGTTCTTTTTGTGTCTTATTTTATTACATAAAGCCATGCCGTTTAAACTCCCTCATAAAGTTAATTGTCCGGTACAATCTTATTAATATTAAAAATTCTTAGATCATAGATTTACACAAATAGAAATATAAAATGTTTACCCTCATCATCGACTGGCTCTGTTGGTTTCTTGTATTTTGGTGCTGCGTGACAGCTGTAAATCTGAAGAAAAAAAACATGACGTAATGTGTCTCTGCTCTCAGTATCATGAGATTTGATCTCACAAGAAAGATTAGACTATGTTTACATTCGCCCAAGAAAGATTAGACACCCAAGACAACAAATTTATGTGTAGAAGGTTACAGTTCAAGAGTGTATGTCGTTAAACTTCACGAGTGAGCATTCACACAAAAGTGGCTTGTTGAAAATAGTTTCGTATGATTTATTTATTTCTCTCCTTTAAAAGTCAGCCAAATTTTACTAAATTTTAGTTACGCCAGTTGAACATGGTAGCAGTGATAATAAGAAAAATTCATTGTAGTTATCAAAAACAGAACGTATGTTTTACTTTCCTTTTCATTTTGAAAGAAAGATATATATTTGTATGAAGACTGTGATTTAAAAAGGAATAATAAATAAATAGATAGATAAATAAATAAATAATTAATTAATTAGCAAGACTTCTAAAGGCCACAAGATTCCAAACATTACGTTGTCTTAGTACTCCAGATTTGCTCAAATACCATCACATTCTCGGACTGTATAGATTTTGTTATCGTATTACAGTTATAACATTTTTCTGAATAAAATCATGAGATGTCATTATATTTTCTATGTATTACTCCCACAAAGATACTGTAAAATTTGATTTCTCCCGAATAATAAAGAATCATTCGTTTAGTTGTCTTTACAAAGTTAAATATTTTGTTTCATACACAAATCAGTGATAATCATTCTGTATTAGGTTTTTTTTTTTTTTTTTATTTTTTCACTGTTAGTTTTCCCGTTATTGCAGCTTATTTTGATATATTTTGAGTAAATATATGGAACAAATATCTGTCTTGAGAATCATCAATACTTACAAGTACAGCGAGAAGCGACAAAAGGATGTTCATCTTTCGATTTTCTCTGTGAAAGTGTAGTATGTCGAATGACGTTTTCCTTTTTCTCGGTAAAAATTAAATCCGTTGACTTTTCTTCCGTATTATCTTTATGAAACAAGTTCTTCTATTCGTTCTTCGATCTCGATCAGTCAGATTCAGAGTAAGTCTGAAATCTCCTCTCACCTGACTGCTTTATATACCTGTCACTTTATAAAAACTCAAGGTGGGGTTTGCGATAGAATGCGTAATTCGGTTGACATTCCGAAAATTCCCGAGCGCACAACGTTGAGTCGGAAATTCCGATAGCTTCCTAATATGGCATTGCTACTATGTTTTTTTTCAGCGGTGAATTACATTCGTCGCGACTAAGTGGTACGTGATAGTATGCGTAATTCAGGATTATGTGATAAATTTAGCTTCTTCTCCCAGGCAGGCAAGGCCTAGGCCCTAGAGAGATTTCAGCTAGCGTGACGAAGAAGACAGTTTATCTGGAGGATCTTCACGCATAAATTATGTTGCTAAATGTTGTTTTGCTTTTTTATGGTACCGTATAGGACTTTTTTGAATGAAAAATTACATAGTAGTAATAGTTATATAAATAAAGATTAAACCGACTGCATAGTCATCCACGGTTTTGAAGTCTTTCAATATACCATGGACTAAGGCATACATTCACAGTACTTAAAAGAACCGTCGATATTTGTACACCGAGGAAGGTAGATATAGAGGGTCTACGTATCAGGGCAGAAATACGAGAACATAGACTAGACATGAACGAAAACACTTGACCGAACATGTTTCCTGGAAAAAAATAATTGAATATCTGGCAAGGCTTTTGAGCCTCTGCGTTCTGTACACGTTTTGCAAACCAAAGGACACACCTTTCAATCAAGGAAAAGCAGTTAACATACCATAAAATATTTATCATTACTAGAAATAAGAAATATTTGCAGGAAAAGTGTATAAAATATTACACTTTAAGAAGTGTATGAGCATTAAAGAAAATCGTCTAGGCTCATTAAACAAACAAAATAAATGAAAAATGATTTTCATGCAAACATAAAACTGAAATGAAATGAAAGTTATATATTCACAAAGTACGTTGTTTTACTAAACATTAGACAAAAGGTTAAATTTGGTAATAGGAGGCTGATTTTAAAGTCAGATTCAATAGCAGAACCTCAGAAAACACGCCACTGTAGTCAGCATCAATAGACTGGTACGTAAAATCTCCTTTCTTCAAAGTGCTGTTACTTTTGTAATCTATATAACATGTACTAAAGACTGGCTTAATAGCTGGGGCCGTCATGTGTAATTTTAATGGCCCGGGTTGTTGTTTAAGTTGTTGCACATTACGCGCTAAGGAAGTACTTTTCAGTCTTTTTTTCATGCAAAGATTAAACGTGTCAGTTATAAATTGTGGAACTATAGTCATCGTAAGTGAGAACACCTTTCATATTACCTTACGGTCATTTACTTGCTTATCTAAAGCCAGGTACTTGACCCTCGGTATTCACAGCATGCTCAGCACACGTTGGATAGCAATCTAACTTCATGGAACTTTGTTTTCGTGCCATAAACTCATTGGTTCACGAATAGAGTCTTACATCTTTGCTGTTTGATAGGTAAACATGACGCTAGGAATTAATTTATGTGACTTTGGACCTTTTC
Organism: Megalonaias nervosa; assembly: GCA_016617855.1. NCBI lineage: Eukaryota > Metazoa > Mollusca > Bivalvia > Unionida > Unionidae > Megalonaias > Megalonaias nervosa. The sequence goes on from JAECUM010077802.1 coordinate 8,313, forward strand.
TACTTGATTAAGATAATGAATTCAAAGAATGCGAAAAAAAGCAAGATTTTGATAGATATTTCTGAATCATTATGTACCTTTCTAGAATTATTTTAAATTATATTTTAACGGAATATTACGTAGATATTACAGCTAATGTGCATCGGTCTGCTTTCTTACACTTTGGTGTTTATCAGAATACATCGAATAACTTTTTTTCTAAAAGTCAGCTGGTGAATCTTGATTGGAATACTAAACGTCGTATACAGCGATGAAGTGCCAAACTGTAAAATTGTTAAAACAGAAGCTTAACAGAACGGATTTATAAAATCTTCTTTCTGTTTACTTATTGTGCTAACAATGGATACATGATTGTTAATGTATTGCTTACAATTGGTGAATGATTGCTAATGTGTTGCTAACAATAGATACATGATTGGTAATGTTTTGCTAACAATTGGTGCCTGATTGCTAATGTGTTGCTAACGATAGGCACGTGATAGCTAATATGTTTCTAACATTAGGTACATAATTGCTAAAGTTTTTTTTATAACAATAGGTACATGACTGCTAATGGCCAGAGAGTATGGATAAATATTTCCACAGAAGAAAGATGTTTCATGCTACGTGACAGAATTGGTATTGGATACTACACCATCGCCGTTGATATATTATGGCACCGATGCCACTACCTCGTTCCGTGTAAAACAAGTGAAAGTAGGAACCTAAAGAAATTTATATAAAAATAATTATTCGTAGATATTGCAGAAGTAATTGTATTATATTGTGTTAAGAATTCATTTATATTATAATAATTAAGTTAGACAATTAGATAGATGCACGCAGCGATATAAATATACATCTTTTTTCTTGCAATTTCTGTGTCTGTCGTGAATATTTCATGCATATACGTAACAATGTAGGTACTTAGGTATAAAATATGGCGATAAAATAGATCCTTTCTAGAAAACTGCCGTAGGCCTATTCGTGTTTTGTGCTTATCTGATTTTCAAATTTATGCGAAGTGCTAGATAAGAATCTTAGTTACTTCCGTTAAACTTTGAAATTCAGTAGAGATACAGTTTTACAAGATTAATTATTAAGTTCTTAGTATTTCTTGCATTATTTATATCCGTCTCGTATTTAATTATAAAGATGTCGTTTTGAGTACGAATTAATAAATATTCTCGCAAAGCAGGTAAAATTTTGTTTAGTCTTTTTGCTCCAGGGCACTCGCACCACATACCCTCCCCCCCCCCATCAAGAGGCTATTAAACTAATTACTGTGTCGCCATTTCAGCACGCCATGCCTGTTTATTCTATCGTAATTTTCCGCACGCCATGTCTTGTTATATTACAGTCTGTCACTCTAATTTGCTCTAAGCCTGCAAAACTAAGGATACAAAAGTATTCAAAGCGGTTTTGTGTCTGATAAAAGGCATTTTTCAAAACAAGTAATGCAGTTCCCAATGTGTGGCATTCAAAAAGATTAGGTCAATGCAGCTTGTAGAGAGAGAGAGAGAGAGAGAGAGAGAGAGAGAGAGAGAGATTGTAGAAAATCTTAAAAACGCAAGCGAAAGAAAAGAGTTTACATAATGTTGACGATAAAGAGTTTCACAGACGAATTAAATGAAGCCAATCGGAAGAGAGAAGGCAGCAAATTGTGACTTTTATCATTATTTTCTGTTATTACTTTGTATCTTTGTTGCCCGGAGACAGAGATTCAATCTTAATAAATGTACTTTTTATTTCTTAACGGCAGGATTGTCGAGATAAAATTACTTGTGAGTTTCATTAACATTCTCTGTCTCAGATAGTAGATTATCTTATTTATTCCGGAATAGGGTTACAACCAATGTGCAATATATACTCCTCGGTCAATATACTGACCGAAAGAAACCTTTCTCGTATTGAAAGGACTCATGTCACAATTATAACTTCATGTTCAATACCCATGAATGTAGCCCCAGTTTAACTTTTAAGCATTTTTGTCTCTCTCATATTGGTATTGATGCAAGAGTTACACTTAGGCCTTGTTGGTATTGATTTAAAGGCAATTGTTTATTCTTTAGATTATGAACATTATGGTGTAGTTTTTCCGTTTGTATTTTGGCAACAGTGCTCAGTGAGTAATGAGGCATTGATGCTCCCGAAGTGAAATCCATGACCCACCGCACGTTGCTTTGTGTACAGTAAAGCCTCTAAAATGAACTAAATGCCAAATAACCAATGACAAAAATGTCTCCGTGAGTTCATCTTTGAAGGTACTTTAGATTAACATACGATTTATTAGGATCTGGACACAGCGGAAAGTCCAGTACTAAGAAATAAATGTAGACACTATTGTTACGTGTAGGCTCGTACAAATGTAACAGAAGAAAAGAGTGAAGTCAACAAGCTTTGTATATTTTAACAAAATAATTTATTTCCCTAGAAAACAATGTAAAAATTGGTAAATAGGACTTACGGTTTGTGAATATAATCCAAAATTTAATCCTAAGAATGAAAAATACAAGTCCTATCACTAAATAGTTCTATTAGAATCCAGGTTCGAATCTCGACGACATAAAAATATGGAAGGCGATGAAGTCAGACGTGGTCCATGTACGAATATCAACAATTCCTCAACTGAATCACAGTTTTTGTTTCCGAATAATTCCAGAATAAATTTCCATGAATATCTTTCAGAATTTTTTTATAAGAAAGTCAACTTGTTGAGTTTCCAGGAGAATAAATTATTAAATCCAAAAATCAGATGAAAAACAAACAATCTGGCAACAAATAAAAATAAAAATAACACCTTGTTCCTTCAAGTTGTTAGAACGACTCTGCCAGAAGAATATTAAGAATGCGTATTTAAACCACCAAAACATCATTTCAATTCTCGCGAGATGGGTTATGTGGTCTCTTACTACAAGAGATCTATCACATACGCCAGCGTAGCCCCACATAGAAACCAATAATAAAGAAACGTTGTTTACACATGGTGATCACGCAATCAAAGTATGGCCCTGATACTGACCAATCATTTTAACTGCCTGTTTACGTTCTTGCCAACCCAAGACGAATTAGGTTAACTAAAAATAATTCTCATGTAACACGTTTTACGTCTTAAATAAACAACATTTACTAAAAGAAAATATCGAATTACTGAAAAACAATTTCGAATCCTTTCAATAATCATTACAATAAAATGTAATAAAACAAAAATAAAATAAAAAGAATTTCAAAACTAACACACAAACATAATTTAATTACATATACGTAACACTATATACAAAAAATATTTCTGATCTGAGTCTATTAATTGGTATCTATCCTTACGTACACGATGGAGTAAAGTCTGTAGCCAAATGTATACAGAACTCTTCCGAAAATGGCGGGAGTCAATGACCGGTCAACAAGTATATCTGAAGATGATAACCATAATATGTCCAAACGTTCAAAGCTATGAGAGTAGTTGCATTCTCACAATTTTGTCATATTTTGTATCCACCAGTTAAAAAAGAAAAATAATTATGCAAAAATCGGGGTAGCACAAACGGGGGTAGCACAGACGAAAGAAAATTAATTGTTCAAATTATCATCTTTAGATGATGACTATAACATGTACCAAATTTCATATTGATCCATTACAAAATAGTAGTAGTCATGACAGATGGACAGTCAATAAACATGAAAGAGATGGCTAAAAAAGCCCAAAACTTAAGGATGTAGGGGTCGTGATCTTGTCCGTGGGAATCGGAGATAAAGTCAATCAGTAGGAACTACTGGCCATTACAACAACAAAAAAATTAAAAACTGAAAGACAAGATACATTTACGTGATTCTTTCTTACACTGCATCTGGCTCCAGGAGACAAAGGCAAGAACTCTAACAAACATTGTTCTATTAAAAAAGGTCTCAATCACTGTAATACAAATCGCATGTTCTGATGATGTACGATTCATCTGGAAGTCAAAAGGGCAGTAACTCTTGTAAAATTAAGGGAGCAAATTCATTTGTCAGCATGCTCATCTTCTGAAGATGCTCATGCCATTTACTACGTTTCATGGCAATCCATCAAACCCTGAAGGAATAGTTGCGTTCACAAGAGTGTGTGATGGACGCAAGAACGAACACAATGATTCCTATAACTCCCACCCCTAAGACACTTTGCATGCAAGTCATTGCAATCTCCTCCGCCGAGTTGACTAAATATAGCGTGTACTGGAATACTCCAAACATCTCATATTTCGAGCATACACGTTAATGAGATTATACGCGGTACATGTCTACGATTGATGACCATTGAACTACAGGTATTTAAAAAAAGCTCTTATTTTTCTCAATAGTGGGTCTCATTAGTCTCATTATTATGTAGTTATAGCTCATAAATACACCCCATATATATATATATATATATATATATATAT
>JAECUM010077807.1:0-18570 GCA_016617855.1 Megalonaias nervosa
TATTCGAGACGTTCATTTATGTGACATTGAAGATTTTCATATCTGTGGCATTCGAGACATTCATATCTGTGGCACTCGAGATATTCCTATATTTTGTTCACACAGTTCTAGTATAAAATGATTTCTGTAAAAAGGAAGTATATTATTCCGTAGAGGATAGATGGTGCGTAACTCTAATGTAATTGAATGTAAATGCTGTAAGCTGTGTTATTTACATTTCTAGTAATGTTCGAATGATGTTATCGATGCCAATGGCGGGAGACAGAACAGAAGGGAAACAAGACGAAAATAGAAAACACCATCAAACAACCATTGTTTCTGTCTATAAATTATGTCGGGTAATACTGTCAAATTATTTTGTAGTCCCACTGGCCGATGAAAGTATGAAAGTGTAACCCTTCTTTACCCCTCCATAAATTACCTCCTCTCCGCTTCTGAACTTCAACTCTCTTCATAATGGAAAATAAACACTTTGGTCCTTTTGAAAACTTGATTTTTAATTTTATAATAAATTCATGATAATTATTTATGGTGATTTAAACGACATTTTGCGAAGTGCACTAAGACAGCCAAATCCACACATCTTCAAAACAACATAAACTCTACCAATGACGCAAAAAATCCATATGTTGTGCCTGGCAAGCGTTTGATTAAATTTTTAAATTGTTCATTGGTTCATGCAGAATTCATTCAATACCTGATATTCCTTTGTACGTTTGGTTAAAGTATTTGTAATTGCAATCCACATTGAGGAAAATGAATCTGAACAATCTGATTTTATACTCTTCTATATCTTTTTCCATTGTATATTTATACACTAATACCATAGTACTATTCATGTACTCCAACAAACACTGACAAATACAAAGAAGTTTAGCATATCTTCATAAGTTATTTCCAGTGTAAGACCAGTTTTCATGAAACAGCTCAGCACAAGTGCACATCCCATCTCAATGTCTTGTTTGTCATAAGCATCTTCTTGCTGTTATGTGTTCTGTGAAATCGTCTGCTTCAATGCTATATTTTCCTCAAATAAATTGCAACACATCATGGCACGGACCTTGGTGGTGCACGTGGTTGCTTAGAATTTGTGATTGAGAATTAGTCTGTTATACATCAAGCCTCAGTGTCATTTAGAGTAGAATATCTTACTCCAAAATTGGAATTGTTACCAGAGTTTGACAAAAGCCTTTTGTTTGCTGGAGTATTTTTAAGTAACATTTTGTGTCTATTTCGGCATACGGTTAACACGATTACAAATGGGGTTGAGTGTGGCCTTTAAAGTTTTGGGAGGGATAACAGAACGTTTCTGTTAAGTGAAAGATGATAATTAATTGGTTGCAGAACAACTTATGAAACAGAAGATTATTATTAAAATGATATTATAGGATTCTTGAGCATTAGTTCATCGTCATTGCTGGGATGAAAGTTATGGAAATGCCAACATCTTAAGTGCTAGTTCATCGTTCTCGATGTTAGGAAACTTGCGATAATGCCGACATCTTTATTGTGGTCTTCGCTACTATAACGTCCCGTACCCGAAGGGTCATGCGCAATAGATTAACATAGATTTATGTGACAATGTATAGTAGTCTGTCCCACAGAAAGTGATGTGGCATTGGACCGACTGTTCCAGAGAATTTCGTTACCACCTAAGGATGATAACGATAAGGGTGATAAACTGTTGAAGTAATTAACTTGACCATTGGGAATCAGCTCAGTTTTCACTACATTCACAAATTCCATTGGTCAGTGTTCATAAGAAAAAGTGCAAAGCCTTTCATGGTATTACACCCACCCCACCCCCGTCTTTTCAGAGTACCTATCCAAGTAATATGAAGTGGACCAGTTGTATAGGTTACAAATTACATTACAGTTGTATAGGTTACAAATTACATTACAGTTGTATAGGTTACAAATTACACACAACACAAAGCAAAATAAGAATTCAACGTGTGGCATATCCGCCAATCAATATATATACTTATGACAACTTTGTAAAAAAAAATCAGCAAATCAAGCAACGTAATTATTTGTTACTCTAAATGAAAAATTATAAACGACTCTTACTATAGGTAACGAAGCTATTACTGATTATATGATCACGACACGGACACACGACTAACAGTAAGACGAGATAAGATTAAAGTACAGACTAAATATATTAAGGCATTACATTATATAGATAATTCATAAAGAGTCCCATTAGTTTAACATGGTTGCTACGGGTCAATACCCAGCGGTATTGACCGGAGTTCAGTAAAAATATTAACCGCTTCCTTATATTGTAATAACGTGTGTGCGTTCGAAGAACTACTTTTGTCAACGTCGAAGTAAAAATGGCAATGAACGCTGACTACGTCCAAAATTTTGCCATTTCCAACGTATTGTTTCTTCAACCGTTTGAGGAAGAAATAAAGGCGGAAGCAAGAGATCTACACATAAATCCAGGTGACGTGGAGAATTTCATTGAAAATCAGCAAAAGCACAATAGCAATGTTACAACTCAAAGAGATGCCAAGTATGTTCAGCAATAGCTATTTGAGATAAAGGGAGAGCCTAGGACAATAGAAAATACCCATCCACACCTATTGAATGACTATCTTAGTGAACGTTTTGTTTCTATATGCAAGAGTGACTGCTAGATATAGCTCCCATCCACCTACTGTAGCCACCACCAAAATCCAAAGACTTAAAATTGCAAGAAAAAATGGAGAGAGAGAGAGAGAGAGAGAGAGAGAGAGAGAGAGAGAGAGAGAGAGATCACGTCACACCAACCTTTTGTACAATGTACCAGTCAGCGGGTTTATGAACATGCTCTGTTTCAGGCAACAGTGCACATTTAGTCACTCAGAATAACATTGTTCTATCCCGTACTTGGAATATCGTGAAACACAGCGACTTCAAAATGAATAACAATCCTTATTTTGAAGTAATACCAAGACCGATGAGACACAATACCCTGGGATCGTTGATGAAGTTTGCTAATGAAAATGCGAGACTTCGGAATAGATTCTCGAATCATTCAGTCAGGAAAACAACAGATAAACCTATCACACTCTCAAAAGCCTAAGTGTCACCAAATAAAATCCCTGCATACGGTTCTAAACTAAGTATAAATGAGCAGAAGGAATATTCTTCTATTCTGATGCACATTGCCATTCGACATCTACACCCCGCCCCAACATATATTTCTTCGGCTATGACAGCATCATCTAAAGTCTTTAGTAAAGACGGGCAAATCGCCCACATTGACCACATTTAATGAATTTTCATAAGTGTACCTTCATTTTCCATTGGCGCATTGAGTCGTATTTCCATCATACAAATATTTGTTTCACGTATCCATATTTCGTTGTATTTCTATGGTTACATAACATTCCAGTCTCTTTTGCAAGCTAAGTTTTGTTTACGCCCGCGTTCAAAGTATTAAAACAATGCATTTTAATGCGCGGTGCTCAGGTTTCATTCATTCATTGAACATCATGTAAAATATGAAACAAAACAAAAAAATTGTATTGTTTCAATTGTATTATTCCTTTGATACAACAGAACTAATATTATGCTTGTTATTAAGTATCTATAGGTATATACAAGTATAATAAGTATGTATATATATTAATTATAAAATAAAAGTTTTCCGACAGAGTATTAACAAATATTGGTCCCTCGTTCATATGGGGTAGAATGTCCTCGCAAGCTCGTGCATCCTTTGCCATATGCACTCGGGACCAATATTTTTCAATACTTAGTCAATAACCGATAGATAGATAGATAGATAGATAGATAGATAGATAGATAGATAGATAGATAGATAAACAGATAGATAACATATTATAGAGAATGAACAGTTTCCAGATGCCTATTAGCAAAAAAGAGAAAATGTCTATATTAAGCTATTTTCTGATTAAACAAGAGTTTTGTACAATATGTAAGGTAACAAGGTCAGTGAATGTACTCAGTCAGTTGAATATTTAATTAAACATACACTGATCACGACAAGGTAAATACAAAAGAAAATTGCCATTAAGACCTAAAATCTAAGCCCGCTTTCAAAAGAATATTAAGATGAAGTAATTCAAATATGAAATGAAAATTAAGACGTATAGACTAAACATTTAAAAATGAGCATTAAGGCGTATAAACTTTCAAAATGGGCAATAACAGGTATATACAAATCAGTTGAAAGGAAAAAATGATGAATTTATGGCAAGAATGAGATAAAATTTGAGATAAAAATCATTTTGTAGAAATGTTGGCACATATTGCCTTCTTCACCGCGTCAAATATAAATAAGTTCATCTCAGTTTTGCGGCTAAATGCACGTCTGCAGAGTATCATCTTAAAAAAAAAAATGTCATATTTATAGTGGTAATAACATATCCACCAATTGCGGAAATTTAGACTTTTCTTGGCAGTGAGGATTTGGTTTGCCTATTTTATTCACCTAATTGTTTTGTTTTCAGAACTTATATTTGTGTATTTTACCCAAAATATATTTTTGTTAAGTTCTTTATGACCCGGTGACTTCTAAGTCTGGGTATTGCTCGGTTTGTTAGGACCAGTGAGCTTTGAAGGGGGAAACTCATCGTCTCCCAAAATTATGGGCTCTGACTGCAACAATACCATGTGGACGATTGAGATATGTGGCTCTATCGGATTATAGGCAACCCGGTTTAAACCTAGTTATGAGAATTACCTTTAGTTAACGTGAATATATTGGCGAGAGCTATTCGAATAGGTAATATTGACCTACCATTTGACTCAATAACTTTGTTTGTAGATCGGGTCACAATACCCTTATAAACGTTATCGCCTGCGATAAAATTATAAAACATAGTAGTTTATCTTATCACTTAGTTCAAAATCATCCATGTGTTATATATATTTAATTTAATTGTTTGTCTGTTAGTTTTAAATTTTTTATTCCATTACTTCTTATTGTAATGTAACATTGTTTGCTGGAATAGACCTTATCCAAAATTGAGTTCAGTTCTGTTTGACCTGATTTAATTTTATTTTTTTTTTATTTCATTGATGCAAACGACTAATAATAGCTTCATTATCCTCTATGGGTATGATTTCCTTGACCACATTATTATTCAGGTAAACATGTTGATTTGGGTCAGGGTTTTGGGGATTCCAAAGTGAATTTTATAGGGTACCATGTTTTCTATAAACAAAGCTCATTCAATCATGCTAGAACGATATTTTCCATTAGGCAATAGATGTTTTTAGAAAAATGCTCATTTGTGACCTGAGGTCAAACAGAGAATAATATTATCTTGTGACTGTCAGAATTTTACCAGTTCTGCTTTAACATCGAGCACTTTATATTGTATTATGTTGTGTCCAGTTTGGGATGAATTTTACTTTCTTCAGATTATTGATTTCAAGTGATTATTTTCATGGAAATGCAAAGTACTCTGATAAAATTCTTGGATAAAGACATTCATTGTAATTTATACTGAATTCAATCCTGAAATAATATTTCTGTGATTCAACAAGAGACTGTTGACATATCAGTACTTCGTAGAGTACAACAGACATGTTATCGCCTTCAGTTTTAAATCTCTTCGGGACTTGAACTGAGTTTTATTCAGGACTTTGATTACTAGGACTAGTGTTTTTAATTCTTGGGTTATTTTTTAATTTAATTCGCAAAACCGTAAGTTCGTTTCTCTCATTTTTCACTTTGTATTCTAGGGAAATAAATTATTTGTTAAATTTTACAAAGCTTGTTGTCTCCACGCTTTTCTGTTACTTATTTTAAGAGCATAGACTCGTAACACATGACAAATAACCACCCCTAGTATGGAATTTAATAGTTACTGCGTATAACATATACCGTGATGTAAAAAATGCAGTAATGAATAAATTTAAGACAATGTGAGAAATTGAAAGGTCATTTTGTTACTAGAGATATAAATTGAAGGACTACCCACAACGAGAAGAATAAATTATAAAACACTAATTTATCACACACATATCTAACGGTATATTTCGATAGAACGACCACATGACAAAGAAATATATTTTGCATCTCAATTGATAACATAAATGGTATACCATCTATTACATATTATTTAAATAATATACTTTGTTTTTGATCAAAACAATATTTACAGATAACTAAGAAACACCATGTACTATTAACCTAACCATAAAAATAGAACAAGCGTTATTTGAATTCCTGAATAGCATCCCTTTGGTTAGAAACAAGTGGATAATACGTGCCTAATTAGAGTTTAGGCAATTATATTCCTATCTTGTCCTTACGCCAAAATAGCAATATATAAAATTAGCGTTATAACGAGGTAACAATGAAATGGTCAGAACATACTGCATTTAAACATACTTGACTATGATTGTTTCTTAGCTTGCTTTTTCATCGCCAAAAGCGTCATAGTAGTTCAGTAGGTAGATCTTTGGACACGTAACTCCATTGGTCGCAGGATCTATACCCAACCAGCCATGTTCAATTGATTCTGTGTGTCGTTAGGAAAGTCACTTAGCTCCCATCTTGTTGCATAATATAGCCAACAGTGCGCTAACATTGCTGTTAAACAAGTAACTAACCTAACCCTCGAATAAAACAACTATGAAATGAGAGAGAGAGAGAGAGAGAGAGAGAGAGAGAGAGAGAGAGAATTCTATTATTTCGTACATGGGAATCTGAAACTGCACTGATAAACTCAAAGTTTGCGTCCATTTAAAACTTAATGAAACAGGCTGTTAATGTTGCCGACGGTGCGAATAGCCATAGTTGACTATGTCTACGATTGTTTGAAAACTGCACATTAGTTTCAGCAGTTACCTCCCATGGTTTTACAACAAGCATGCGGAACGATTGATGAACCAGTATTGTTCAATTAGAGGCTGGTCTACTGTTTGGTGATAATTTCCACTGATAATAAGGCACACAATAACGAAACATAATGCTGTCTTATTGGCCTGTATCACCTCATCTGACAATAAAATCGTTTCTATAAATATATTGAAAACTTCGTTTTGTGGTACAAGGAAAAGTGAGTTTTAACCTGCCACTCGATTAGTCAAGATCTTGCGTAGACCACGAGATTGTGTTAATACTTGTTGTTACGAATATGAAAACCTGGTGACTTACGTACGAAAATCCACCTCAAAAACAGTTCGATGGAGTTAAAGAGCGTAAATGGCTGATAAACGTCGGACAATGATTGAGAACTGAGCGAGTAGCTAAAGTACGCTTGACAAGATAGAACACTGTCAAACGCAGTACAATATCTTTATGGAGCTATCTGTGCAAGTTCAGTAATATTAAACAGTCGTCTCATAATTTCATGATTGGATAAAGACACTTGAGAATTTTCCGACCAAAACTTAATTAATTCATTCGATAAATCGCAGTAACCAACCCGTTTATACTGAGAGACCTGCATAATATATCCTTTGTTATACAATGTTACTGAAGAATATTCCATGTGAATTTCAAATTATTGACGAATTGTTCCTGTCGAGCTTTGTAACACCATTCGTCATGTGAATATCGTATGCCACGCTTGTAAGTGAGATAATTTACTTATGTCCTTGTTGAAGTACGTACACTCCGCTTGCATAATTTTAACAAGAAATGCTGGAATTTATATCTTTAGATACGACCAATCACATTCCGAGATTTTTGTTACTAACCTAATAACTTTTAAGTAAAGCATAATGAATACGTGTCGATTAGAAACTAAGACTTGATTTTCGCTGTATGTTCTTTTGCCACGCACCTTTAGGATAAGACCACGAATATGCAAATATATATTTTGTGTCAAGAGCCGACCTGTAATAACGACAAGCGATAAAGCCCTTTACATCCACATTTACAGATATTCCAACGTTTTGTCCAATTCATCATGTAATGAAATTACGTGTCACGATAAGAACAACATTCCTACACCTGTTCAAGATTTATTTTAAAAGATAAAGTAGCATGACCTATCATGGGGTGCGCAGTGACTAATTGAGTTTTCCAAGCAATATAGCATGCCAACAGATTTTTAAATATTTGCTTTCGCCAGCAAATGTAGATGGAAAATATTTGAACACGCATGCGTTGGTTTAACTGTATTTATATAATTCTAGTTCGTTAAAGTGCAACAGCATTCTTGTTACAAACACACGATGCAGCATTTCATCTGTAAGTATAAACTATAGCTTGACATAACTGACAGATAATTTATGTATTCATTCATGTGACAGGAAGTTCCTAATATGCAAGGAAAAAATCCAATTACGGGCCAGGAAAGTTTATTAGCTCAAGATAATTGTACATATTGAATTTAAAATGAATATTGTACATTTCCAGAAGGTACAAAAAAAGAAAACATTTATGTTTCTTGACGTTATTGAACTATTTTTGATGAATTAGCTATTTATTTTATTAACGCATTTTCTAATATATTTGTCCAGTGTCCAGAAGTTTCAGTGATCCTTATTATCAGCACAGTACATATATTGTCATAAACAATGTGATGGAAAATAATAAAGGTTTTTGAATATTTGTTAATGCTTTAACAAATTTAAACTGCATGTTTCAAACATTCAATAATACGAAGCAGCAAAAGAGACATACTCTACTACTGAAAACGAATGTGAATGCGGGTTCATGTAGATTCACTTCTTGATCAATCATACAGAATCAAACGTAAACACGGTTAAAGGGCAGCCATAATTTAATTAAAAAAGAAAAATTTCCAAAGATATTCAACAAGTCCCATTCGAAATGTAATTATAATATATATTCACCGGACTTGAAGTGGCTAATTGCACACACTATATTAGGGGTAGTGTTTTTGTACTTGCTATTAGAAATATGGTTTGGGAATATATCATTAAATGGCCACTCAGGTGTTTTCTTTGTTATCATCGTTCCGCTGAAGTAATAAAAATATGTTTCTGTTTCCATATACGAGATTACCAAGACTCCCGAACAACATCCAAAGATGAAAGAACTTTCTGATCCCACCACCTAAACATATCCCAGGTAAGAAGTCTCCATTTGTGTCTGCATAGTGTGGAAGAATCTACAACATTTAAAACAGTCCCAGATTCAGTTATAAACTTCCGAAAAAAAGCTCTCCTTTCTCCAAATTACCAAGAAGTCCAAAACGTATTGAATTTTCAAAATGGATGTCTCATAACGCTATCTTACTGGTATTTTAAGTCAAAGTCGGAGAAAGCTAACTTCAACTACCTTTTAGCCGCTATATTTTTTGTGGGGACATTTTATTCGGTATGAAAAGTCTTAGGCCAAATTGTGTTCTTTGACAATGTTACAATAAATAGCTGTACATATGCTAATTGTCTATACGTGATAATACATTGAAACGTCACTAACATTGTCGTAACATCACTATGAATCTCATAGCGTTGTGTGGGTCAAAGGCGCAATGCCCGATGACTCCGAATATAGTTGGTCATTTCATTACTGTGTTATGAGGCTTCATCAAAACGCAATATTTTTTATCCATTGGTAAAGAGAACATGAGTGTTTTTCCTATGAAAATACATGGAACACGTTCAATATTAAACTAATTTACACATTTCAATATTATGCTCGCAAAGTCTTATGCAAAGAAAAATTAATCGACTTGTTTCATATATTTAAGTTGAAATCAGTACTTATGACAGATACTCTGTTTATTTCATGTGAAAATGAAGATCGGAATGACAAGTTAAATTCCAACTTCATAGACTTCTCTTCTGTTACTTTCATTCAGTCCTTTCCATTCCAGGGATTTCAGACCCATTTGAGCAATTTTGTCACTGCAAAGTCGGTGTTATTCGGATAACTGTTGACAATATCATCTAAAACTAATTAGAAAGTTTATCAAACTTTTGTATTAATAAGAATTTAAAATTATCTCTTCATCATTTTCATGTCAAATAACGATTATGAATACCGAAATATTTTCCGTACATTTAACATTATTTTTCATGACTATTAATTACGTTAATTGGAACTTAGACAATAACCTTTTGCACCATCATCATCTCTTTTGTTGTTACGATTTCCGATCTTTCCGACATCTTAAAGCACATATCAACACATTGACGAAGAATTCCCTAAATTGCGAGTTGAAGAACCCGTAGATAAATGGATTGATGGCACTGTTCAGAAAGTATGAATGGATCCCAATTGTGAAAAGCACCAGCTGCTAGTCTGTGATTCTGTTCACTAAATAATCCAATGAGAAGCTTTGCCACATAGACAGACAGAGAAAAGGTAGAAAACTCACAACGAATATGACAGTGACCAGAAACATGATGTTCATTTACTTAGGAGTGTTTATGTCTGTGGATTTCTTTCGAGTGAAGAAGATACATTAGTGGACTATTTGAGAGCTTTTGAAAGACTCACTCTATCTCTGAAATATTTTCATTCATTTTCACCTTGACGTTGTCCCTCATTTTGATGCACTGTCTCAACAACTTCACTGTCGCATTGTCCCCCATTTTGATGCAGTGTCTCAACGATTTCATTGAATTCTAGTGAATCAAGTTAATTTTCTCGGTGCGAAACAATATCAGATTGTTTAGTCATTCAACGAACATATGACTTTCTTCTTTGTATAAAGTTTTATCTTGGACTAAGTGTAAAATGTTCTTTGACAAATATAATTTCCTTTGTCATGTTATAAGTTTTTGTTTCAACGTTAGTTATTTCTTTTTGGAATATTATTTTTTATTTCAGTATCCTTCTTCTGCTCCCATGTAATACTTGAAATGCTGACCTCGGTGTTGCCTTTGTCAACCGTTTGTGAGATTTTGTGTTGATTCGACCTTTCTAGCGGACTATTGTACCATTGCCGGATCTTTTTCCTTCTAACTAGCTCTCTGCATACGAAGAAATACATTACACTTATCGCCACGGTGGAGGAAAAGAACAATAGAAAATTTAGCGGAGACAACAAAAGTAAATAAATCCGTAAGGACTTGCTCTTGACTGGTGTACAGTCGTATCCTTGAATAACATCTAATCCGTGAAGGGGTATGTCTACTGGCACGACTGAGAAGAGAAAGAAATCTGGCCAAGAAATCGCAAAGGCTATCAGTGTGGAAATGATAAAATGCGTTTTACCTGCAAAATAGTGATCTGTTGCCTGAAGGGACGACAGATTCGTCTGAAACTTTCCGTTGCTATTGCTACTAGGATAATTCCAGAAGAAATTGTGCATATCGCATTTAGTGTTCTTAGTAGTTTACATGTAGTAGCATCGGGAAACATGAAGAAAAACCTAATGTATATCTCTATAGGCATTGAAACAGTGCAGCTAATTAAGACTAATATTCCTAACCCGACAATAAAGCAAGTGGTGGGGGTAACCTTTGCCTTACTCCCGTAAAAATAACAAACAAAAGTATTGCCGATAAATCCGGTGAACATCAGTAGACCTATGAAAATAAAAGCTGGAATGTGCAGAATTGCCTTCTGGTCATTCAGTCTCTGCAGAAGATCTGTGGTAGACGAGTTATTCATGGTGGAGGTTTATAGGATGTTCTTTGACAGCAGAGTTATTTACGGTTGACGTTTTACAGGAGGTACTTCAATCCAATGATTTCTGGAAAAAAAGAAAAAATGCTTGACGAGGAAGTTTATGCTGTAATTAATGACAAATGATGACACATATAAGGTAAATTATGTTCTTTACATGCCAAGGAATGAACGTTGTCTTTGTGCTTGAATACAAGTCAGTTTTTCGCTTGAAGTTCCTTAATTATCACCCTAACCCCCTCCTTCTACTGTCCTGAACTAACAATCAGTCTATTTTCCCATCGATCCCAATCATCTTATGTTAACTGTTTCCGTTACAATATTTTTACATACGTCAAAATCGCAATATTTGCAATATATTTCAAGAGCAATTACGTAAAGTGATTGAGATTTATCAGTTTCAAAAATGAGAAGACCAAATTAATTATCATGAATTATATGATATGCACATTCCTAGGAAACAGAAGAACACAACAATGCATCTTTCTGCCTTCTCTACCATTATGGTTTCGCTCTAACGCCCTATCCGTAATATGTATGGACATAGAACAATTTATTTTTGTATATCTTGCAGGTGGCGTTGTGACTTCAGTGGCTTTTTCTAGCACGTTTAATAAGGTATAACCGGACGGTTTTCAAATCCGGGTATTTGAGGAGATTCTTTTCTCACTTGTAGTGAAAACTCCGTCTTGATTCGTATAACCACCATCACATTCAAAATCTAAAAGTTGACCAAAAAGTTTTTAATAATAAAATCTTTAACTGAAAGTGGTCAATAAAACTTGGCATTGAACTCCGGTCGCCGTTTCTACAACTCAATCTCCAGCAAAGAGTCAGATAATTATTACTTTTATAAATTTGTTTAGGACATTGATTGAGTCTATGTTACTTTAATTAGGGTAAAATTAATATGAATTTGATGTTTATAATGGAAGACACTTAGAGGCATGGTAGCTCTGATTGGATGAAACTTAAGAGTCATGGTAACTTTGATAAGGATACGGTTACAGACATGGTACATCATATTTTCGCCCCCATGTGACAAAGAAGTCTATCTGTTTTGCTAACTTTACTTTTCCTATCTTTGTCTGGTTGTCTCCGTCAGGTTGGCTCCGTCATTGTGCGCGCTATGGAAAACTTTTAAAAAGAGGAAACCTTTCTTGTCTTCTGCTTTGCCTCACAGAGTTATTCTAAGTTCAAACAACTACAACAGATATATAAAACACACAAAACCTATATAGCAGCTTAAGGTCTCTCCAACTTTGAGGACATACCATACAAACCATCTTCAAAGAGACAGACAAATACAAGCACATGAAGTCGATCAATGTCATATTATACTAGTAAATATAGTTCGTTCTGCACAGCATGGTGAATGTTATCCTTTATGTAGGCCTAATTCAGTATGTAGGCCTAATGCAGTATGTAGGCCTAATTCAGTAAAGTTTTATATCAGCGTCATTAAATGTAGCTACAAGTACCAATATAGTTTTAAATACTTCGAGCGAAACGAATTGGGTAATTTTAGCTATATTTGATGGAGTAAATCATGTTTTTTAAATTTCAATGAATTGACGTTGTCTTGTGCTTGAATGTATATCAGTTGTTTGCTTGAAGTTCCCTCATTTCACCCTAAATCTCCCCCTCTACAATCATGGCTAATAATCTGTCTTCCTGTCTATCCCAATCATCAATCCATCATTCTCTTGCTCTTCCATTACAGTTTGGCTCAAACGCCCACTTCGTAGTCTGGATGGATATATAAAAATGTGTTCTTACAATGTCCTGTTGGTGGCGATGGGACTTGAGTGAGGTTTAAGTCTAGCGCTTTTAATAACGTACAATTTGATTTGACAGCTTTCAAATCCGGGTATGTGAGAAGATCCGTCTTTCTGTGGTGGTGCCAACTCTCTTTTTGTCCATATAACCGTCATCAAATTGAAAGCCTAAAAGAGGACAAAAGTTTGTTTTTTTAATAATAAAATTTTTAACTGAAAATGATGCATGGAACATGACATTGAACTCCCAAAACCGTTTCCATAAATAAATATCCAGTTAAGAGTCAGATACTTTTGACTTTTATAAATTTGATTAGGATATAGATGGAGTCTTTGTCACTTTAGCTAGGATACAATTATTGTCATAGTTTAGTCAGTGTCAAGTGAATTAGGTCAAATTAGAACCAATTTGATTTTTATAACAGAATGCACTTTGAGTCATGGTAGCTCTGACTGGAATAAACTTGGAGTCATGGTAAGTATTATTGGTTGAAGGTTAGTTTTGGGAAAAACTTACAATACAGATAAGGTCATGGTGTCTGCGAATGTGATAAAATTAGACAAGTATCTTTGATTGGAATAAATTTGGAGTCATGGTAACTTTGGCTGGGCTCAAGTTACAGTCATTGAAACTTTCATAGCAATACAATTAGAGTTAATATAACATTGATTGATATAATTTTAAAGTCATGGTCACCTTAATTAGCAAACAATTAGAGACATCTTTTCTCCCTCATGTGACAGAGAAGACTACCTGTTTTGCTAACATCACCTTTCTTATCTCAGTCTCTTGTCTCAGTCCGGTCGTCTCAGTCACGGTGTCTACACGCTAGGAAAAAACTTTGAAAAGGAGTAAAACACTTCTTGTCTTCTGCTGTGCCTGACGGAGTAGTTCAAACATCAAACAACATCAACATCAAAAACAGATATGAAAGCACAAATCTATATAGCAACTTAAGATCTCTCCAATTTTAAGAACGCACCATACAAAGTATTTTAAGAGACATATATACACATGCACACGAAGTCGGTCAATTTCGTATTATGCTAGAAACTATAGTTCGTTCCACGCAGAGTGGTGATTTTTATCCTTTCTGTAGGCCTAGTTCAGTATATGTTCAGATCAGCGTCATCAAATGTAGCTAAAGATACCAAAATGTTGCAAATACTTCGTGTGAAACGAATTAGGTACTGTTAGCTACATTTGATGACGCTGATCTAAATATGTACTGAGCTCCAAATACGATAAAATAACTATAAACACCGTTCTAATTGCACAGCCTATACACATCACCGACTACAAAAATGAAAAAGTCCAAAGTTTCTCAGGAACACAGCAACAACTTGCAATGTGTTATGTCAGACCTGCGTTCTTCAAACTTTATCAAGCACAACCTAATAGCTACAGTTGAATCAAACATTGTAAACAAATGAGAATGCACGCCCTTACCAATCAGAGTGGTTCATTCAATAGTTTGCACGCAATTTCGCAAGAAGATTTCCATGTAGTGTGTCATTGCGCTTGTAAGAGTAACACGTTCCATAAGTTCACGAAAGAAAATATCAATTTCTCTGAATATCATGAATTAAAATTCTCCTCTGTCACTATGCCATTAGTTAGAAATGCAGGGTAATCTATACCCAGTATTATAATATATCGTACCTTTACATATCACAAAAATTTTTCCCACATTAGAACCGACAAAAGCTAAAAAAGATCCGATTGAAAGATGTTAATATCTTAGCTAATTTCTTATGAAATTCATCGATTAAATGTGATAATACACCAATAATTATAATATGGTATTATGTTTCTGTTACTTCCATCACCTAAAACGTACAACTTTTTTGTTGATTTTTTTCATTTTCTAAGAAAGGCAAATATAGCTAGATTCTACTTAGATAATTATGCAGATTTTTATTAAAGGATATAAAACCTGATGACTTTTATATTGAGTGGGAAGCAATAATAGTTCCTGTTTAATTCTGTGTTTTTGAATCTGTTAACTAAATCGCAAAGGTGCAGAGTCATTTGAATTAAATTGGAAAAAGAACTTGGTGTGAAATATAATCTACGTCGGTGGTTGAAACAAGACAAGGAAATCCCAATCGCGGGTTACGTTATTTGTCTCATCACTCGGCACGGCCTCTTGGGAGACAAATAGTGTATCCATGTCCCGGTGCAAACCCCAATATATATTCTCTTAGACTGGGATAAAGTTAGAGCCATGGGATAGGGATACATTTATAGACATGGTCACTTGATTAGGACAAAGTTATAGTCATGCTTAATTTAATTAGGATATAATTAGAGTCATACTCACTTTGAATGGGTTAAAGATATGTTCATGCTAAGTTTGATTGGAAAATGTTGTAGACATGGTAATTTGACTGGTTTTAAGATAGAGTCATGGCAACCTTGACTAAGATCGTCATTGTCACAATGATTACGATAAAGTTAGATTCATCGTTACTTTGATTACGATGAAGATAGAATTATGAACACTTTAATTCGGATGAAGTTCAAGTTACGGTCCCTTTGATTAAGATGAAGTTAGAGTCATGGTCATTTTGATTAAAACAAAGTCATATTAATTCTTATGAGGATAAAGTTACAGTTTTGGTATCTCTAGGATAAAGTCGCAGGGGTGTCTTCAATTTATTACTTCTACCAACATGCTTGCTTTTAATAGTATATATCTCATATGTCATATTTGATGTTGGGTGTGAATATCTATATGTAAATATTTATTCTCCTATGTCCAGCTGAGTTACAAAGACTGAGAATAGGTAGAGAAGTCTGGAGAATTTTAGCAGTAATGTGCATGAACTATTAGATTTTACATGCATTATATATGTACAAATTAAATTATATTCAGAAAAAGATGTTATTCTAAATTTTCTAAATAATGTTTCATACAACTGGCGTAGCAAGATCTTTTTAATATATAACCATACATGTATTTACTGAACTCAAAACATTTATATTTCCATAATATTTCTACCAACTATCCATCTTGATGCTTCCATCATACTTCCATTTTAGCATTTAAACTCTAATTTTCAGTTAAAATTTTCATCCTCATTTACATCTTCAAAATTTCATAGTAGTTTCCATATTAACATTTCCTACCTAACATTTTCACCCTAATTTCCTTCTTAGGAGTTCCATCCTGATACGCATCATAAAAGTTCGTCGTCAGGCCCATTCTGGCTTCCATCCTACTTGTGGACAGTGAGTAAGATGCCTGGATGTTCCTCTTAAATTAAGTTATATGTGTGTGTGTGTGTGTGTGTGTGTGTGTGTGTATGTGTGTGTGTGTGTGTGTGTGTGTTGTTAAGGGCTAAATTTTGCCATCAATTAATATTTAGAAGAGGCGATCAAGACCCAAATCGGATTTAACATATACGTCAGATTAACACGCGGGAGGCCGTCTAGACGCAAACGCCAAATTATATGCTAAAATGTGTATGTAGGATTAACATTGGCGGTAAATGTGGACATTGTTAGAAATGTTCAATAAAGTCATTGTTTCAGTTAATCTAAAGTTCTTCAAACAATGTAAGTCCTATTAATGATTATATTAAATAAATAAATTCCTCTAAATGAAAAGTTCTTCCAAAACTGATAGTACTACTAAGAGTGCATGATCATAAGTATTAATTGTCTTAGACACGCAATAGCGATCATACAATAAAAGGCTTTGAATGAATCATTTTTTCATTGCGAAATAATCTATCGGTAAACAGTTCAGCTGTTTTAATTCTGGCTAATCAGAAATTAGGCGAGCTTAGCCTTCCAAATTAGAACCCATGTCCTCCTCGGATCACTTGTTGCTTACTTGTATTTTGCGATCTACTCAACCTTGAAATCTACGAATGAAACATTTATACACTATATATAATTAATCTTTAAAGTGCGAACTTATTATCGATAAGGAATTTAGCATTTAAAATGTTATTACCTAAATAACCCTACACGCTATAATTATGAAGTATAGCATGCACCGTATAGGTATAGATAACAACTACCCACGTAACGAAAAAGAAAGTTTAATGCAATAAAACTTTCTTTAGCATATTAGTCAAACATACATATAATTAATATTGAATAGGAAAATATTTCATAAATGATGCAATATATATATATATATATATATATATATATATATATATATATATATATATATATATATATATACATATATATAAGCGTGGTTGTTATATATATATATATATGTTGTTGGTTGGTTGGTTATTACAGACAGTATTTCAATACACGCAATACACGTCAAAGAGCGTCTGCCTAACATTAATGTTGCATGATTGCAATACCAGACTCCATATTTGATTCTTGGTTTTCCTTGAATTAATGAAAGTAAGCGGATTGGATCACTGAATTGGAGAAGGAGTTACAGTAACATACACTGATAAGTGTTGCAAGGCCGATATTAAAGCCAAACTTTCCTTCTCAGTGGTGGAATAATGTATCTGGTGCATATTTATTGGTTTTACAAACACCAGACTGGATGAAATACATCACTGTTGTATTCCTGTATTGATACTCCATCAAACCCTATATCACAGCCTCCACAAACAATTTAAGTGATTTATTGAAATCTGGAGCTGAATGAACTGGTACACTCAAGAGACTGTCCTTTCCTGACATTTGTCAGACCAAGGACTTCTTACTTCTCAAATCGGTCATAGCTAAAAATTACGGCGAAAGTTCTGGTAAAATCCAGCCATACCCGAAAATCGCATTAGTTGCTTCATATTGATAGGCACACGGAATTCAGAAAGCCGTAACCTTATTTTATATAGGTTCTGTTTGTCCGTGTCCCACAACTTGTCCTGAAAATGTAACACAAGTACGACAAAAGTTGAATTTGCCAGATTCCCTTTAAAGTGGTCAAATTTGATGAAAATTTTATATTTCCAATTATGTCAAGGCAGACATCGATTCTGAGTATTGGAAATGAATCTTTCTTGGTGACAATATTTACTTTTCTGTAGTCATTACTCATACGGTGAGTATTATCTGATTTTAGCGTTAGAATACACGGTGAACTCCAGTTACTTTTACTTGGCTCGACTCAGTAATTCTCCAGCAGATACTGAACGTCTTTCTAGAAAAAATCGTGCTTGGTAGGATTCATCCTGTGAGGACATTGTTTCACAGATCTGGACACCAGTTTCCCCTCCACAGATTTTACTTGTTCATGTTTGAATATCTGGAATCAGGTGCCTATATTTTCTTAATAGCTG
>JAECUM010077809.1:0-14266 GCA_016617855.1 Megalonaias nervosa
CAATCGTACAACCAATCTTACCATCGGAGCATTGGGCGTGCTCCCCAAGAAGTGACTCCCGACAACAAAGTGACCGTCTTCGAACGCCTGTTTTGGTCCGTCCCCAACAGTGACTATCCCCAAGAAAGGTGGAGTGTTGGTAGAAGGAGATTGGGAGCGCATTGGCAAAACCAAATGCACTTTCGACAATGGTTAATTACCCAACTGGACCACCAAATTGTTTCGTGTCACCGAACGTGTGCGTGGTCGTCATCCTCCCGTCTATAAATTGGAAGACATGAACGGGGAAGTGTTAAAAGGAACGTTTTACTTACCCGAGTTACAACGTGTGACCAAAAAAGAAGACGACGTGTACGAGATCGAAAGCATTCTCGATTGAAGATCTCGACAAGTGGGAAAACGACGTGTCAAAGAAGTCAAAGTACGTTGGAAAGGATATCCGCCGAGTTTTGACTCTTGGATCGACGCTTCGCAACTCATTGACTATAAAAAGAAGTGACCATCATGCCCTTCAACACACCCTCAGCTACTGCAGTAACCACTCCGTCGCCCAGTTCTTCTCTGCAAGATCTACAAAAGCAACCCTTGTGGGTGTGATGTGGAGAACGTGTGCCTAAAACGCAAATCGTCTTTTTCTGCCAAATCTTTGTGGTGTATTGTGTCATCGGTGCTGCCATTGCCAATTTAAGTCTTCAACAAGGAGACAAACAAATGTGGACCATTTTACTTAGCAGTTGCATTGGTTACCTTCTTCCCAATCCGTCTCTGAAATATTCCTCGAACGGAAAAACAACGGGAGTCTTGTGTCCAACGTTAGTCCCCCTTCCAACAGTCACCCTAACCATCCTCTTTTAGACACTCCTCTGACTTCCAGTGACTCCTCGGACACTAGAACTCTGGAATTATGAACAACCAATTTTACTTAACGTTACCCAGTGACAGTTCCATGGAGGTGTTTCCCAATAACTCTTTGTGCTGTTTCTCGGCCAGATTACCTCAAGCCATCCAATTGCATCACGAATTCCATTGGGAAGTGGCTTTGGTCGAAATGATTCACCCTACACAAATCAAAAACATCGTCGAAAATCAAAATACTTTACGGTAGAAGTTTATGACCCACAAGTGCAACAAGCCATGGATGAACGTGCCACTATAGCTGACTTGATGAAAACACAAGACCCCAAAACTAATCGCTCCACTTATCTGTTGAAAATTCCTGCGGACCATTATTTTAGTGGTCAACATTTGGTGAATGCCATTGCAGACAGATTATATTTCATGTTTGGTAAAGCCTTGGAGAAAGCCAGAAGAAGTGTCACGATCGAG
Organism: Megalonaias nervosa; assembly: GCA_016617855.1. Lineage (NCBI taxonomy): Eukaryota > Metazoa > Mollusca > Bivalvia > Unionida > Unionidae > Megalonaias > Megalonaias nervosa. The sequence continues at coordinate 1,327 of JAECUM010077809.1, forward strand.
TACCACAAAATAGCTCGTCGCCTACTGATGAAATTTTCAGAGGACAAAGTATTGGCCATTACATTTTATCCTGAATTGTATGACATTTTAGGTGGAGACACCAAGTTGATCAATATCAAAAACGAAATACCTGCCGTGACCGGTAACTTGGATTTTGCGAAATATTTTCGATTATTTGTAGAAATAAACCAAAGACTGAATTTGATGTTTGTGTACTCCGATGTGGTGGAGTACAACGTGGTGGGACACACCTCCATACCGTTACTACGCGTCATTCCTTTCAAAGTGGATTCTGCCACGGCTGCTGACGAGGAAGGTGGAAACACCTATCATGTTCACCGCGAATTTGTACATCCTCACTATTTGCCCGCCAGTAAGTCTTATTTCGACACTGTCAACATTACTATAAAAGGAGATCTGGGACAAAATATCCCATTCACCAAAGGGAAAGTCACAGTGAACTCCATTTTCGAAAACGATTACTCTAACCTTTTGTCAGTCATGTATCCTGTGTACCAAGGAGTCGCTCGACAGCAAGGACATGGTTTAGGTGATATGTTAAAATCAGCCTTTCGTACAGTGGTTCCCGTTTTGAAACCGATTGTGACACGGGGGTTGCACTCCTTAAAAGATGCCGCGTTGACGCACGGCAAAGAATTTCTCCAAAATGTCATCATTGACAAACAAAATCCTAAAGAAGCTTTCTTGAGAGCAGGCAAAAATATCTTGCTTCAAACGGGTAAAGACATTTTGGGCCGGCGAGAAATTCCTATAAATGCCCTGGGCAATGCTGAGTCAGACATTCCTGCTTCCCTGACGCCACAGCAAGGACAAGGCAGAAAAAGACGACGAAAACACCGCTTGAGAGGACTTCACACCCCTAGAGCTAGAAACACTAAGAAAAGAAAAATTGTCCGAGAGTTAGACGTTTTTGATTATTAAAAAAAAGAAAATGATGCACCGAGAGTCTTGTGCTTGTTCCAAGTCGGAACTGGATCTGTTTGCCATGCCACCCACCATGATGACGATGCAAGAATCCCAATGGGTCGAATTTCATCCCGTCTCCTCTTTGACGGATTCAGCTCCCATAAAGTTTGAAATCAAAGGACAGACCGAAGATTACATCGATTTGAATAGCAGTTACTTGTATCTGAAACTGAAAGTGATCAAAACCGACAACACCAATCCGGGAGCCGATGCCAGAGTAGCTCCCGTCAACAATTTCATGCATTCCTTGTTCAGCGAAATGGATTTGTACTTGAATAACAGACTGGTCAGCAGCAGTATGGATACTTACCCTTACCGAGCGTACCTAGAAAATCTCTTGACGTACGGAAAAGAGGCCAAGAACACTCATCTGGATAATTGCGTGGTATAGAAACCTGACACCGCAGGTGAAGACACGTTTAACGACACAGCCCTGACAGTCGATGACAATCCTCACAATGTGGGTTTTAACAACCGTCGAAGGAACATCCTGCAGGCTCGTAGTTTAGAACTGATGGATCGCTTGCATTTGGACATGTGGTTGCAAGACAAGTATTTGCTGACCGGAGTAGATATTCGCCTAAGACTCAATCGCAGCAGTGCCGCTTTCCATTTGATGGCTCATGCCAACGAGTACAAAACCATCATCCAAGAAGCCAGACTTTACCTGCGTCGCGTAGAAGTGTTACCTAAAGCGGGAAATTACATCAGTCAAACATTGAGCAGATCGACCCCCAATAATCCGATACGACGTGTAGAAGTGAAAACGTTCACCATTGCTGCAGGACTCCGATCCAAGATCAAAGATCATCTGTTCCAAGGACAGTTACCCAAACGTTTAATCGTTGGCATCGTCAGTAATGCAGCCCTCAACGAAGCCCACGATCAAAATCCTTTCCAGTTTAAGCACTACAGAGTGTCCAAGATCGAAGTCAGTCGCGATGGCAAGACCTTGTGTACCAGACCCTTCCGACCTAGCTTTGCCCAGAAGAATTACTTGAGATCGTACTTGTCCCTGTACGAAGCTACCGGAAAACTAGGAACCAACACCAGTCACGGTATTTCGTACGAAGATTACGTAGGAGGTTACACTTTGTGGGACTTTGATTTCACTCCAGACCAAGGCAGCGACGAGGGACATTTCCACCCTATAAAATCTGGTCAACTGCGTGTGGAACTTCAGTTTGCAGAAGCTCTCACCGAGACGGTCAACGTCATCTTGTATGCCGAATTCGATAATGCCATCGAAATCAACAGTTTGAGAGAAGTCATTCTAGACTATAAGAAACAATGGAAGACTCCCATCCCTCATTGAACGGTAGATAATCTTTGGAATGAAATGGGAGGATAGCGTGAAAACAGAACCCCAAGACCAAGACAACGAGGACGAGGTAGTAAAGTCCAGATGGCCAGAACAAGAACAACATTTAGTGTCCTGTTTTGCTAAACACCTGGCGGATACAATTACGGAATTGACCAAGAAATATTGTTATGGATGTCAAAACGATCATCCCAGTCAAATTCAACACGATAAATGTATGATGATGAGTCAAGAAGAAAAATTGGACGAGTATCTGGACGACGCTTGGAGTCTCCTCTCGGAAAAAGCAGTGTTGCATGAGTGGTCATTCCTGCCCACTATTGTCTACTCTAGAGATCTATCGCATCGAAGCTCTCTTAGCCCAGAGTGCGGATACGAAGCGAAGAAACGGCTACTTGACAGAGCGTTTCAAACAAAAAGTCAGAATTGAATTGATGACTTATCATCACCTGTGAAAAAAAACAAAACAAAAAAAACCAAAAAAAAAAAACAGCACAACAAAAAAATGGATACCTGGGAACTGTATTATTTTTTGAACAACAGTTCGTATACTGCTTCTTGGAATCCTGTCGTGTGAGCTAAAGATGAACTACCTCATCGCAAACCTCACCGCAAAGCTTATGTCATCAACACGGACGACAGTCATCTCCCAGGAACTCACTGGGTTGCCGTCTACTTCCCTCAAGAGGATTGTGTGGAATATTTTGATTCGTATGGATTACCCCCTTTGGAAGACGATATCATTGACTTTATGAGAAGAAATGCCCAAACGACACGATACAGTAACGTGAAATTACAAGGTACAGATTCCATGGTGTGTGGACAATATTGTGTGTATTTTCTTCATCAATGCAGTCTTGGATATCCTTTAGAACATTTAGTGACTTATTTTGATCGTCACTCTTCTAGAAACGATGAGAAAGTAGATCGATGGTTTTGTGATCATTATGGCTATCTTTTGTCTTTAGCTAGGAAACGTAGTGTACATCAATGGCCTCATGACTTCCATCAATGGAAATCTCACATGATTTCACAACGTTGTCAACCTTGTCAAAAATAATTTGATTGATGTTATTGTTACTTGTTACTTGTTACTTGTTGGTTGAAAAAAAAATTGTTGTGTTTTGAAAAAAATGTGTCTGTCGTTTGTTTTAAAAAGAAGACTGTGAACATATACTCTTTGATGACATGAGCTATCATAGCGTTCCGACACTAAAACCGAGTAGGGATGTTTTCTATCGCGTCCGCGTTTGAACCATATAAAGCGGGTTGGTCTCCAGTCTGGCCATCCATGGTTGACTCGTCAACCTATGAACATGCCTTCCAGACTAGCCAAGCTGAACGAAGCTTACGTTAATTTACATCCTGTCAGGCTAAACCTGATACCGAAGCCTGAAGAGATAGAGAATGCTCCGGGAATATAAAGCAGAGCACTCGTCAGTCTGGCTACCCATCGTTGACTCGTCTTGGGCTTTCGTGCCGTTTCTGCGCTGCCTCCCTTCGGGGTCTCTTTCCGCCTTCGCCTCGTTACGGACGTGTCTGCTTGCTGCTGGGTATATGATTTGAAAACAAACTAGGGCGTTATGATGGCACCATACTCATATACCCCAGGAGGACGTGAGGGCACAATACTCACACCTCGAAGGGCCCAGCCTAGGGCTCTGAGAGGCAGTGGTGGCGCCATACCCACACCTCCGAGGGCCCAGCCTAGGGCTATAACCAGTCGCGAAGCACAGAGTGCATATGCGACTATAATCCTTCAGTCAGTCAGTCATTCGCGCCATTCAACACTGAATAGTCAGTCATGGCAAGTAACTGGGAGAGAATGATAAGATTGCAGGAGGTGGTAAACACACTAGGCATGGTGGAGGAGATGCTACATAGAATGCAGCTTGGGGCTTATAGTCCCCACAGATTGTCTATGGAAATCAACAATTTAAAAAGAAGTAAGAACATCTTAAATGAGATGATTAAAATTGAAAAAGACGAAAAGGAAGATATTGAAGAGAAAAGGAGAATGAGGTAGTGGAATGAAAAAATAGAAAAGGAAGAAGAAAATGAAAAAAGGAAGATGGAGGAGAAAGAGAGGAGAAGGAAAAACAGGAGGAGGAAAATAATGAGAATAAGATAAAAAGTGGAGGTCAAAAAAGTGTAGGACAGAAAATAAGAAGTTGGTGGAGGAAAAGAATTTTTTTAGAAGAAGACAAAGAAGAAGAAACCCAAAGGCCCTTTTCAGGGCCACTTCCTATGTCTCGAAAAGATATTTATTTTCACTTTGCCTAAAAAAAATTATTCGATGTATAATTTATCTTTTAACTCACAAAAACATTATTATCTTATCTAAAAAATTTTTTTAGTCCGTTGTATAATTTGGGTATAATGTTATAATATCCACAAACACGGACGCGAATGACTCAAACTTTACATAGAAATGACACAGGTGGCATGACGTCACGGTACTTGCTACATTGTTGCAACTGTCCAGTACCGTGACGTCACCCTACGTGTTCCATTCCTCTTGTCCCTATACAAAATTCCCATTGAGGCTATACTATCCCAGGGTGATATTTTGAGGCTATAAATCTTGAGGCTATACTATCCCGGGGGTGGGTGGGTCTGTAATGCTAATTCCCATTGAGGCTATACTATCCCACTACACTACTCATTTATTATATAATCTTTCTGTGTGGATTTTCTCTGTCATTTAAACATGTACCTTGATTATTACTTAAAACAGTTCCTAACGGAAACATTGTGTGTTTTTGTCTTTTCGATGTTACATGGAGCTATTATAAACAAACCTATTGCATTAGTTTGTGTCTGTTTCCATATATATTTTGAAATGAAAGATGATGAATGTTAAATATGCAGGAAAAAACTAAAGGTATCCAAAGTTGTTCTTACCTTGGGCATGCTTCCGAGTTTCGTCCTGGTTGGCCAGTACAGCCTTTTTAAAATCTTCATCTAGAGAAAAAGGAATAACATATTATGAGAACAATGGATCTCACACTTCTACTGAGAATTTTAACTTCTTCTAACTTCTTCAATGGAATTATAATAAGATTGAAGTTTACGTCTATTTGAATATCTTTTTATGACATCCTGATGAAATGAGTAATATTCACCCACACATATCTAAATATATCTAAGCTTTACTTACCTTGATATGTATGGTTATTTTTAGTTACTTACGTTACTAATGGACACTATGTCTTCTTTCTCAGATTTAAACATATTAAACACATGACATCACGATGTTTAGAAATGGGCAATAAATATTTTGAAACTTTGGAAAGTAAGTTTTACTGAGAGTCCTAATTTCTTACAAAGGGATTAGAACATTAGTATTTACGTCTACTCGAAGACATGTTGTTGTTGTTGTTGTTGTTGTGGGGCTTAACGCCATTTTTCAGCACACGATAGGCTATACATGGCGGCCAGTATTAATGGTGGAGGAAGAAACCGGGAAATCCCCGGAAAGAACCACCGACCCACGAGAAGCTACTGGCAAGCTTTCTCACATATCCACATTCGCCGTCGAAGACATGTGTCACAGACAGATGGAATGAATGATATACACATACAATATGTCGAAACATATCTAAGCTGTTTGTTCTTAGAAATGTATGACTATTTTCAGTTGATTTCCTTTTTTATGAATAATTTCTCTTTGTTTTGAAAACAATTCCGTCAGGGAGAGAAGAGGAGAACAAGGGTTGTTTCCCTTGCAAAAATTTCCCTAGCGCGTGGACACTATACCTAACTGCGACAACCGGACCGAGATAAGACAAGTAAGGTTAGTAAATCAGTTACATTTCTCGGATCCATGGGTGATAATATAAATCACGCGTTAATTTCTAGTTTTGAATGCCTGAGAATTATTAATAAACACTTTCTATCGTAATGTAGGGCGGTATATGGTTAGAATACTGGTGGAGAAAAATACTTAAACTAACAGAACTGTGCAATCAGTTTGACAAAATTATAACTGATCTTAATTAGACAGAACTACATTTATGAAAGGACTGAATGGAATTGTCCACATGTATATATTTTTATGCTCGCTAGAGACAATGAACGTGAGTCAATAAAATATCTGCATTGCTAACATTTGCTCAGGTTATTTCACTCATTTATGCACAGAAATGAGGGTGAACACCCAGCAAAGAAGGTATTAGAAACTGAGTTTTTATCTAGGTATTTTTCTACCTAAAAGTGCAACTGTTGAAGCATCGATTGTTTAATTTAAATGTCAAGCCAATGTATTAATTGTAGTGGTTTAATACGTCAATTTATTTTGCCTCGTGAAAAATATGGCATTACACTGTATATCATTGTATATGTAATGTAAAAACAAAATCCTTTGCTGAGCTTTGTAATGTCTATTTATCAAATGGACACACTTAAAAGTAATCTGGTGTTTCATTGATCCATAATCGTTGAGCATTCCTGAGATAGGGAAATATGGCCTTTCTTTAATTGATCTATAATTTCCATTAAAACACTTAAGATAGAAGCATACATCCATTTCACAGTGATCAAAAGCAAACGCTTGAATACTACAAAGTTCAAGACTGCGTTCAGATTGTTTTGATTTATTCAGTGATCTCAAGCTTAACAAGCACATCTATTCCAACTGAATGTGCAAGTCCGCATCCTTACTCGTCTGCATGCAGTATAGAGTCTTTAAAAAGTGTGTGTGCAGCGCTAAATGTATAGGCGGTTTTTGATTGTCACCTCGCATTTCTATATATCATAAAGTATTGAAAAAGTTCAAGCATTTTCCATGTGAAGATAAAGATTAGTAGTCGCTGTTAAAGGAAGTCTTAAATTAGGAGCAACAAAATTATGCATTATCGATCAAAATAAAATAAAAACAATATTTATTTAAAGTGTCAAAATATCTTAGACTGCTTTCAACTTAATGGGCATCAATAAAAATCAATCTTTGCCCTTCTGATGAAGAGAGATGACTCAGTTTTGTGAATATAAATTGAAGACCATTTCTGAAATATGTACAATGCAAAATGTCTCATTTTGAATAGATTTTTCAAGGTCTCACCGTTTTTGTACCGCTCCTGCATCTCCTCCTTCAGGCGTTTTACTACTCTATCCAAACCTATTGGCAGTGGGTCATTTAGCTCCCTATGTATGAGCTCTTGAAGCTCTGTATATGACATTCTTCCTGCTGGCAATGACTGCACAAGGCGGTGGTAGATAGTCGTTAAATTGCTCACTTCATTGGTGTATGTCCCATTACTCATCAAAGCTGAGCAAACATGCCCAAAGAATTTGTTCCTAATAATTCTAATTCTGGTAACGTCTGCTTGGTAGGTCTGGTGATTTTGGGGATCTTTCCAAACAGAATCATATGGTGTTATTTGAGTGTCCAGATTTCTGAAAAGTAAACACAGTAATGTTATGTCTAAGTCCTCAATAACGGGAGCTCCACCGCCTGAGGGATATAATAAATCGAACTGCTCCTTCCTGAGAGTATTTGGTAGAAGTCGAGTTAAATGTTGTTTATGAACGGCAAGGTAAGCCGCGAGAGTACTGGTGCCGACACACTTATCCAAGAACACTTCTCTCAGAACTTTCGCGCCTATATCCTGCAAAATGCCACAAAACCTGCAAAAATTTTCCTTCTCTGCCATTCTGAGGTCTGGCTGATCATGCAACGAATCAAATTAAGGGACAACGTCATCCAATGACCCTGAAATCGGAAAAATAAACTTAATATAGACAACATATATTCACATATGCAAGAATAATAAAGAAAATATGAAAATCCAAAATGAAATATTTTTGTTTTTATTACGTCTTAAATTTTATTTTTGCGGTCAACATAAAAATGCAGATTACCTCGAGATGTTGATATTTCTTCTCAACATATCGCAGATATTTCATTTACTAATTAATGATTTAATTGCTTTAGTTATTTCAAATATGTATGCTGCATTCAGATCAAAACGTACCTTTTAATCTCTAGGTGACATAAGTAAAAACATCACAACTTGCGTCTCTGTGTATGAATTCTATACTCCACTGGCGGGTACTTGCTGATCACAAGTAGCGACGGACCGTTTCATTCTGCAATAAACATTACTGATATGCTCATTAGCCAGGCACAATTTTTTTTTTCTAGTGTTGTTCACGAAATCTACTATGACATATAAATCTCTGTTCGGACTAGTCAACCCAATAAAATTGGAGTGATCGGTGGTATAATAAGTGTATTGCTATCACCTTTCGAATACAATGTGCAAATAAAGTTGTTTGGTGACATGAATTATCTTTTTGCTGGCAACAGTCTTTTTGGGGTTTTATACGTTTGCCATAACGACTTCATTTACAACCGACAACCTCTTTTATCCTTTCTAAGCAAGGTAGCCATCTTTATATCTGGTTTTGCATTACATGGCATCTAAATGGGATATGGTAATAGAAAACGTCAAATTGACATTTTCTGCTTTAATAATGTAAGTGTTTCCACGTTCTATACTCACCTAACGAATGATAGAACTAAAGAAATATAACTGTATTCTCTCATCTGTACAAAAATAGTAGACCACACACACACACACACACATACACTTACACACACAAACACGCATGCCTTTGCGGGAGACATCCTTTTATACATTGTTGCTTTTAAAAAGTTGTTAAACATATTTCGTTTTTATAAATCAGAACTAATAATTTAAATGATATAATGATATCATTCATATTCTCAAAATGTTAAAAATGAATGGAATAGTAGACTATGAACAGAGCTTTCTTCTCAAAATTTCTCACTTTCTAATTTATCAAGCAGGTGCCCTTACAAACTTAGTCCTAGCTACACAGTAACCCATAACAAATGTGACTTTTAACGTGATCAAAATCCTAATGGCACAAAGCAGTTCTGTACAAAACTGTACCACTAGGTCCAATAAAGGCGGACATGCATTCATGAAGACTTTGTTAATAAGAATGGAAATTTTGTGGAAGAGCTTATCGACACCTTTATTATTAAAAACTGTCCTCCATGGTCAAGCTCACAAAACTTTTTAGTTCTATCAAAAATGGATATTGGGTGTCAAGGCAAATTATTTATTTCCCGATACAAGTGGAGCTAGAAAAACAACTCTTCTTCCACAAAGATATCAAAATCATTGTCAAAGGTGTTTTGGTGGCCTGTCTGTTACTTGATGGACGATGAATAGCCCAAATATATGCCCTTGATCTCAGGATACGTTTCATAGCCTTAGACATATTCTTTGCAAGCACTTGGAGCACGTTCTTTTGTTTATTCCTTATATAGTCATGGAATAACTGAACGAAATGAAATGTCATTTTGAATATGGCTTCACAAGAGCACATTTTCGGATATGCGCACTTTAGCAGACATTTGGATAATACGTCGCCTTTATGTACGTCTGTCTGCGTATCAGCTTAAGAATCTGGAAGTTCTTTGTCATGTTTTCTTTGTAAATTGACCTATATCAAAACTGATCTGGAGATTAAAGATATACAGAATAATGTTTTACAGCGTTGAACAGACGACAACAAATATCGTATACGGGAGAAAGGAGAGTCAGTGGGGGAGGGTGGTAGCATGGACGACAGTATAAACTTCTAACCTGAACTCCATCCACCCTAACTAAATGTTATACTATTTGGTATGATGTTTGACAATCGTGAACACCCGGCAAAGGTGTTAGAAACTGGGCTTACTACCAAAGTGCAACTCTTGAGCATCGAATTGTTTTATTTAAATGTCAAGCCAATGTATTAATTGTAGTGGTTTAATACGTCAATTTATTTTGCCTCGTGAAAAATATGGCATTACGCTGTATATCATTGTATATGTATTGTCAAAACAAAATCCTTTGTTTGCTGAGCTTTGTAATGTCTATTTATCAAATGGACACGCTTAAAAGTAATCGGGTGTTTCATTGATCCATAATCGTTGAGCATTCCTGAGCTAGGGAAATATGGACTGGACTTTCTTTAATTGATCTTTAATTTCCATTAATACACTTAAAATAGAAGCATACATACATTTCACAGTGATCAAAAGCAAACACTGAAATGTCCCAAAAGTTCAAGACTGCGTTCAGATTGTTTTGATTTATTCAGTGATCTCAAGCTTAACATGCACATCTATTCCAACTGAATGTGCAAGTCCGCATCCTTACTCGTCTGCATGCAGTATAGAGTCTTTAAGAAGTGTGTGTGCAGCGCTAAATGTATAGGCGGTTTTTGATTGTCACCTCGCATTTCTATATATCATAACGTATTGAAAAAGTTCAAGCATTTTCCATGTGAAGATAGAGATTAGTAGTCGCTGTTAAAGGAAGTCTTAAACTAAGAGCAAAAGTTATGAATTATCGATCAAGATGAAATAAAAACAATATTTATTTAAAGTATGAAAATATCTTAGACTGCTTTCAACTTAACGAGTATCAATAAAATTCAACCTTTTGCCCCTCTGATGAAGAGAGATGACTCAGTTTTGTGAACATAAATTGAAGACCATTTCTGATTTATGTACAATGCAAAATGTCTCATTTCAATAAATATTTCAAGGTCTCACCGATTTTGTACCGCTCCTGCATCTCCTCCTTCAGGCGTCTTACTTCTCTATCCAAACCTATTGGCAGTGTGTCATTTAGCTCTCTACGTATGCGCTATTGAAGCTCTCTATATGACATTCTTCCTGTTGGCTATGACTGCACAAGGCCTTGGTAGATGGTCGTTAATTTGCTCACTTCATTGGTGTATGTCCCATAAAAAGTGTATTGCTATCACCTTTCGAATGCAATGTGCAAATAAAGGTGTCCGATGACATGAATTATCTCTTTTTGCTGGCAACAGTCTGGTTTGGGTTTTATGTCTACCACAATGACTTCATTTACAACCGATATCCTGTTTTCTCCATTCTAAGCAAGGTAGATATCTTATATCAGGTTTTGAATTAACAGGCATCTAAATGGGATGCGGTAAACATACGTCAAATTGACATTTTCAAATAGTAATGTAAGCATTTCTTCGTTCTATACTCAACTAACGAAAGATAGAACTAAAGAAATATGATTGTATTCTCTCATCTGTACAAAATTAGAAGAACACACACACACACACACAAACACACAACACGCATGCCTTTGCGGAAGACATCCTTTAATACATTGTTACTTTTAAAAAGTTGTTTAGCATATTTCCTTTTTATAAATCAAAACTAATAATTGAAATTGAAATAATATAATGATTTCAGTCATATTCTCGTCTCTTTTCATTCATTAAATGAATATAATACACACTTATGATTTAAACACGAAAGATGGTTTTAATAATAAAGTAGAACACTACGAACATTTGGTTAGCTACGCCATTCGTATGAACCCTCAGCCGTTCACCTACTGGCTCATGGAAATTAATGTGGATTAGAAACTAAGCGAAATGACGAACCAACAAGAGGTAAATAAAAAATTTTAATATATTTACAGTTGATCTAAATCATTATTCTGATTTAGCAACAGTACAACCGACCACAAATTCTCTCTGTCTCTGTCTCTGTCTGTCTGTCTGTCTGTCTCTTTGGTGGGTTTGACTTTAATCCTCTCTCTCTCTCTCTCTCTCTCTCTCTCTCTCTCTCTCTCTCTCTCTCTCTCTCTCTCTCTCTCTCTCTCTCTCTCTCTCTCGTCGGTTTGGCTTAAAAACTCTCTCTTTCCCTCTGTCTGGTCGGTTTGACTTTCAAACTATCTTCCCCTCCCCCTCCCTCTCTCTCTCTCATCCTTTGATTGGTTTGATTTAACTTTTACCATCGTTCATAAGTCCAGATACATCGTGGGATGACACAAACGAAAATACTCTACGCTCGTCATTTCATAGATTTTAGCCCGTATCTTGCTACGATGGCCCAGAGAGAGAGAGAGAGAGAGAGAGAGAGAGAGAGAGAGAGAGAGAGAGAGAAAGAGGCCTTTGGACATTTTCATATTTAATTAATAATAATCGACTTTTTGAACATTATAGTATGTTTAAGAAACAACAACAAAACAAAACATTAAATACATCACAGTATGTGTACCACGTAACCGAGGAATTTACTGTATAATGTCGACATGGTTTGCAACTTTGTATCATTGATAAACACTGTAGATAAATCCCAAGGAAAGTGCACACGTATCGTTACGACGAACCATATTCTTGTAGGTTACTTGGTGTAATTTCTATTTCAAAGTTTTAATCCAGCCCAAGTTCCTTTTCTCTCTCACTCCACATTTCTGCGAAGTTTATCCGTTATGCATCAGAGGGGAGTGGGGAACAGAAATCAGAAAGGATTGTGATGAAAATGTGTACCATATTAAATTCACTTAGAAAACGAGGATTACTAATACGTTTTATCGTTATTTTCATACGTCACCAATGATTAATATGTGGAAATTCATCATGGATCTAGAATCAACTGCAGACGGTCGCTAGAATGTTTATATATGCGTATTATTGCGCCATGGGCGGATCACAATTTGATATACCAATAGTATTGGTATATCAAATTGCTTTATACCAACACTTTAAATGCATGTTATTTTTTAATGTATGTGATATATATATATATATATATATATATATATATATATATATATA
>JAECUM010077813.1:0-18093 GCA_016617855.1 Megalonaias nervosa
TCTCTCTCTCTCTCTCTCTCTATATATATATATATATATATATATATATATATATATATATATTGATTTTGACCTGGTTGTGGAATGGCCTCAAGATTATGATTTGTCATAACAACTATTTTGCAATGAAAAAATGAACCAAATTTTGTTGAAGTTAAAAATGGGAGAAAACTATAAGGAATTAAAATTGCAAATTTAACAGATATTTTTACAGTAATATAAGAACCATGCTTTAGTAAAACCCCATGGAATATTTGAAATATAGGAATTAAACAAATAAGGACAGTTTGAGCATTTCGACAAATGAAAACGATATGTATAAATATTTTAAACATTGAGATCGGCTAGCATCGGAAACGAAGAAACAAGACTTTATAAATGTTCAGTCATTCCTTAAGGATACCAAAAGCAAAAATTCTTTGTCAAAAGAGAAGTGTATTGCCTTTCGTACACAGTCTAATATGCATATACATATATACTCTATTTCTGACTATGACGCTTTAAATATCTTGATTGTCAGCTATGACTGAGCATTAATTTTGTATGTTACCACAGGGCGGGGTCGCAGTTGAAAAAGTCACGGATATGATATCTTCTGGTATTCTTTTCACTGGGACCTGATTGCATTATGGCTTCATAATTCGACCTTTTGATTATATACCATTCTGAAAGCTATTACATGGAGATGAATAAACTGTTTTGCATAGGCTGCAGGTAAACCTTTGATTGCAGCGTCTTTCCAAGTGTGAATATACACGTTATAGATTATATCTGCTATTAGATCGCAGTGTAAATATAACTTCTATAAATATTGGAGATAAGTCATTGACTGATCATTAAGATTGTTTTAATATATAAATATAATGGTCTATAGCTATTATTGTCCAGACTTTAAAGTGTATAAATACAGATTAATAGTTATAGAGTGTTAAAAGCAACCCATTTTATTATACAATATACCTTCATATATCTGTTGAGATGTACATCGTATCACTTAAATTTAGGAAATATGCAATCCTTTTCAGTTTCCAGTTTTTTAAAAGCTTTCAAAAATAAAATACTTTACCACACAAACACGTCGATTATCTCTCTTGATGTCTCTCTTTATTTGTTAATTAGGTAACATTATAATCTCTGTGTCATTGCAAAGGTCTATGAGTGCATCAGAAGTCAACCGCTTTTATAAATACTGACCATGATATAGAAAAGTCTAGGACATGCATCAGCGTAAGAAAAGTACAGTCTGATAGGGTTCTACATCTTTATTGTCAGATAATGTGCATTTGCCAGAGACATTATACCCATTCAGTGGCGTTATCCCACAAGTTGTTATCCATCCATCAGAATCAGAATATTGTGTACCACAGTTTTGAGAAATGTTTGAAGCGAGAGAAATATAATATGGCTCTATCCGCAGAGTGTAGTTTACATCACAATAAGTATGAGACTCGCACGTTGCAGAGCTATTAGAAGCATTTGTTGCTCGAAGGTAAGGGTTTCCTGCAAAACGAAAACATATTTGTTAAATTATTATGGCTTTGGCTTGTGTGTGTGTGTGTGTGTGTGTGTGTGTGTGTGTGTGTGAGAGAGAGAGAGAGAGAGAGAGAGAGAGAGAGAGAGAGAGAGAGAGTTCTGAACAGTCTTTTACTACAATAAATAAAGGAAAAGATTGAATAAAGTGCAAAAGAGAAACTAACGATATATTGCAAATTCGTTTACTTAATCTTTATGCACATAAGAAAGAAATAATGTGTGAAAGAGAAAACATAAGGTAGGGGGAGAAATAAAGAAATAATGTGTGAAAGAGAAAACATAAGGTAGGGGGAGAAGTAAAGAAATAATGTGTGAAAGAGAAAACATAAGGTAGGGGGAGAAGTAAAGAAATAATGTGTGAAAGAGAAAACATAAGGTAGGGGGAGAAGTAAAGAAATAATGTGTGAAAGAGAAAACATAAGGTAGGGGGAGAAGTAAAGAAATAATGTGTGAAAGAGAAAACATAAGGTAGGGGGAGAAGTAAAGAAATAAAATACTACAGCGTTAAATCAACCAGTGTAGGTAAATTCCTTATGTGTTGTAAATTTACAGTTATAAGTTCTTCAAAAGACCATTTCAATAAATTACTTAAGTTTGTTTTTGATTGCACATTAAAATAGATGCGACAAAGTGGGACAGTAGCACAACTCATAAGTGTTTTATGTTTCTTGCAAACGTTCTCAAAAGCCAAAACATACTAGAAACCACATATAAAATATGAGTTTACTGTACACAAATATCTGGTGTGAAATCTCTGGTAAAGTGTCGCTGATGTAACATTCGTATTCTTGACAAGACAGGGTCTTGCATTTAGATTATTCAGTGAAAAGTATTAGTCTCGCAGCTCATCTGTTCCTTCTCTATATGTACGGACTATTAGAAGATGCCTTGAACAAACTTCAAACAACAGAAAGTAGATTTGATGCATTAGATTATTTAAAATAATGTTGGACATGAATAATGCAAATTGTCATTGACTAAACTTACATAACCTGTTTATATTGGTTTTAAGTGTGACCCATGCATGCTACACTGTACCACAAACAGATTAAACTAGAGTGCAAGACTCTGGATTAATGATGCTATATCATGCCAAAGTATTGTTTAATCAGGGAATTTAAATCTCATCACACTAATAATTATGCTTCAAAGGTATGAACAAATCGGGAATAGTAGGTGTTGATTACAAACGATATTACTGACTAAAGAAATTTTGGTGACGCTTCTGCTATCAAAATGGATTTCAGGTTTGAAATGGTAGCACCATTCACGATTTAATGCAGAAATAACCTTATGTTAAGTTCCTAATAGGCAAGTTCAATATCATTCAAATCCTTAGTTTATAGAAGTTACACTCTAAAGTCTGATCTGAAAGTTCTGATGCAAGCTCCAACTCAACAATGTTCACTTTTACAGTCCGAGCAAGAAATGTTTTAGCGAAAACAATACAAGTTTATATTTCTTCTGAAAACGGTGATTAATGTGATAAAACATTTAGGTGATAAGTTCGAAAATATATTGAGTGTCCTAAGTTATTTAAAAATTT
Source organism: Megalonaias nervosa (assembly GCA_016617855.1). Taxonomy (NCBI): domain Eukaryota; kingdom Metazoa; phylum Mollusca; class Bivalvia; order Unionida; family Unionidae; genus Megalonaias; species Megalonaias nervosa. Next base: position 3,080 of record JAECUM010077813.1, read on the forward strand.
GGAACATCTCTTCATCGAAGTAAACAATATTGCAGAGAATAAAAAAATATGCAAGCAAGTGGATGGATTTTGTCTTCGGAAATATATTGTTAAAAGAACATCCAAGTTCTTGTAGTTGATATAAAAAGCGAAGTAAAGAAAATATACATGAAAAAATCTGAATTCAGTTTGTCTGAACAGGTCATGCACGCTCAACAGTAACACAATTATAACGGTTTCCTCAGCGATTTCCGAGCCGCAAAGTATGTATGACCGTTGTCAGCAAAGATGGAATGACGTCATGCACACGCATTCGGACACCCCTCAAGAGTGCAGAATAAGAAGGACCTTATGAAACAAATGCCAATTTAGTGTTGTTGGAGAAATATGTACCTTTAGGAACTAATGTATACCGCCAACTTCTTTATTGTGTAACACTGACAGTGATTGTGCACATTATGAATAGAGCAACAGTAATTTACTGCAGCTCTGTAACTAAAATAACACGGGTTGCAAAATCTTGAAATTCCTGAAAGGTTATTCAGATTAACAGTGGGACTGGAATTTCTATGTATCCAGCCATTCGTTCGTCTGAACATAATCATGAAATAATTTGGTTGTTAAACTTAGTATTACTTTAATACCATAATATAAACATCTAGCGTCTGGAGGATACAAAAAAAAAAAAACAAAAACAAAAAAACAAAAACAAAAACAAAACAAACTCGGTCCCCCTCGACGAAGTCCGCTTAAATGTGCTTGGTGAAATTATTGCCCTAATACCCAAGGATTCATTTTCAAATAAAATTCGGTCTCAGTTTATGGAATAGTTTTTTCTTTCATATTAATTGGAAACAATCCTTTTTGCTACCGTACGAATCAGGATTCTCGATTAAATATGCCTTCACTTGTTTCGTTTTCGAGTTCTACATTTGAGACTAATTTTTTTTTGTTTGTTTTATAGCAAGATAAAGATAAGTAGTATATATAAAATAATTGAAAAAGTCTCCTTTTTCATATTATTATGATTTCAAATAATGTATCTGACTCCTTTATCTAAGGTTTATTTAACTAATACTCATTGACCTCAGTCAACTCGTTACGATCTATTTTACACCAGCAATTTCCTGAAGTAAAATGTGAGGTCATCGCTATATTTCCTGATTACGCCCATTTGTGTTCGAGTTTAGATATTGTCACAGTATAGAGGTAATAAACCCTTCCGTCTCTTCTGATTCGCTTTATGAATTGCTTTCTTTCTTACACTATTTATTAATATTTACTACCCAATATAACAATTTATTACAAGAATCCTTTAAGAGACGGTTTTTCATTGTATGCCCAAACACCACGTGATATGTCATATTTCTTCATGTAGCGTGATCTTTCTTAGTCCCGCATAGTAATTATGACATTGACTTTAACATGACGTGGACACGATACTGTATATTTCTTACGCAGATGAATTGTCATTTTAACAGCACATTAAATTACAATTTTTCTCTGCATGATGTAAATTATAGACCTCCGCTCTTCCATGAATGTGATGTAATTTATACATCAGAAGACGTCGCTAAGTATAAAGGTTAATGATTTATAAAACGTTTTATTACCGCATAAACAAAACTCTATGAATATAATTGGTCAATTATCAACATAAAATGTTTTTGTTAAAACTTACTCTAAGTAAAACAATAGGTCATAACTATAGCATGAGGATTACAAACAGGGTGCAAATAAGGCCACAATATGAAAATATTCATCTGGGTAAAGCAATGTGGCGGACACCATCCACTTAAAAAAGCACATCAGCTTTCAAAAGGTAAAATGTATAGATCTAATTTATAATCCAAATTGAAGCAAAATTTATATTGAATGCAGAATTAGGATGATGCGTGCTTTATTGTTAGTGGAAATTTTCCGCACAAAAAAATGCTAGCATTTTGTAAACAGTTCTGATTGGTTTGACGTTGGGCAGGATTTTCTTTATCCATCCTAGGAATGTAGGTAACTACTACATCTAGCGCACTGTTGGCATCCGTCTGCACTGCCAACAATGACAATTAGGAGATTCGGAACTCACACTAAAGATTAATATTTATCCAAAACAGTAAGAATTGTGAGATTACACAATCCTTACACCCTTGTTCGACTCAGATTCAATGGGTCTCAAGATGAAGGTAACAGTCCATACACCGCCCTAAACTTACATGTAACTAATAATATTTACCTCAGCAAAAGTCAATAGTTGTATAATATTGAACTCTACAAGGGGCAATAATTGTATATTTTATAATTTAAGGACATTCATACTGAACTGTAATTGCGTTGTTTACTCATATAGGTATCGAACAACCATAGAAGCAAATATAAAACATCATAATTACTTGGAAATTTTTAACTTGTTTCATTAATTTTTGCAATTGCAGACATACCTTTGATTCCCACGATCACATTTTGCGATCGCGAATTATTCGTATCTTTGTCAGTGATATTTATCAAGTACTTTCCCGCACTACTGCAGCGTGCCTGTGGTCCGGTTAGTGCAAGATTTCGTCTTTCCTTGTCTAGAGTATAATTCCTTCCCCATTCCTAGAAGAAATGATTCATTCTTATAATGATAATATTTTTGTGGTCTTAGTACGAATAAGAAATACACTCAAGTTTATAGGGAGAGTATAGTTACAGCCCATTGCTGATGAATTTCTAGATGTATAGGCTACCCAGGGGTAACAACTAGTGTGTCTATATGTAACTTTTGAGAATACTCTTATGAATGTACGCTATCCAGGGGGAACAAATGCTAACTTTGACCTGCATCCTTGGTAAAGGCACTGCGATTGATGCTCTCAATGAATTTATGTCAAACGTCCAAGATGTCTTTGTAGGGGAGGTCTTCATCTGGACCATATTCTTTCAAACGTGTTATCTCTCCGAGTGAACTCGGATTTCCGTGAAGAAACCTTATTTTCTCGGCCGGGAATTTCCATTTTAGTCGGCGACGCCGTTAGCAATACTTTGGACATGATATTACTCTTTTTCAATTGAATATAATTGGACGACGATAACATCAAAACGCTCTATGGTCTCAATGAGGCCCTTTGGGAAGCCGTGAAGGCGTTCGGGAAGGCGCTCTGCGCTTTGATGACCATCCACAGAAAATCATCCTAAGCTAATAAGCTACCTTAAGGAAGATCCATCTATTGGGCACAATCTAACCGCATCCTGGTGTGGTCGATTTCACCTACACGGCATGTCCATGGCGCCAGTGAGTGCCAGTTTAACTACGCTTAAGAACTGCCAATATGGCCATAATTGTTCGCCAAATATTAACTGGTCCAAAGAAGTAGGATGCCAAGTCATGTAACGAACCAGCCGGGTTAGTGAAGAACCTGACAGTCTAGAGAGTGATCAAAGAGAATCGGGTGGTTAAAGATCCTAATAAAATCTAGGCCGAGCGAAGTGGCGCAGAGGCCTGAAGGGAAAGCATCGGGCGCCAATTGCTCAGCTACAAATCTAAGGAAAATGCCCAGAAGCAAGTTATCAAGCGAATTTTAAAAAGCAGCGACAAGCGCGACCCAGTAGCAAAAAGCATATCATCCCAAGTTTATTAGTGAAGAGTGCGCCAATGGCATGGATACGCAACCATTGGAACATTTATCCTCTGCATCTATAATGCTAGCAAATTGGACATATTTTACCTCTGTATCTATATTGTTAGCAAAATAAAATAAGAGACAAATGCATCACAAACGCCAAGATAAATGCAAATCTATGCAAAATTTCTCAACTAGGAAAAGAGAAACTACACCTTCAAAATAGTGACTTTGGATGATGGGAGAGGTGATCAGATCAGAATGAAATACTGGATGAATAACCGATTTATATGAAAAGCAAAATAAATATTAGTCTGCAAACGTAAACGAATACTCATCATGCTTGATAACAAAAACTTACACCTGCTAAGAAAAACTTGTGTGAGGGACATTTTCTGATTGTGGTTTTGCATTAAACCATGAAAAATGAAACCGGGTCTGGGTCTGAGGTATACACGGTCGCATTTTATAAGTGTCTTTTTTTTAGAAAGATTTGAGTGAATTATTTCTATATAGATCTCTGAAGTCTTGATATGAAAATAAAACTCTGTCCGAATTTCAGTCCAACATCGCATGCATTCCAAAAGAAGATAAAAAAGAAGATTTATAAGCAATCGGAGACCAACTTCATTGCCTAATGTGGAATATAAAATACGTTCCCCTTCAATAGCAGATAGGCTTAAGATGGTACTTCCTTCTATTAAATATTAATCAGAAAGGTCTTATGAAAGGGATATTTATTGGCGATAAATACTAGAATTTTAAATGTTTTTATAGACTACCAGGACAAAACAGGTCAGTCAGACCTTCTCTTATGGATTAATTTTGAAAACGTATTTCACTCTTTGAGAATGATCGGAAATCGTTTAACTTTGGTGATTCTGTTTGTTAGTGATTCAGAGTATTTCCAGTAAGTCCAAATGCAGTGACATTAACAATGGTTATCTATATTATTTGCTTCATTTAGAGAGAGGATGTACTGTCAGAGAGACCCGTTAGCACCATACTTATTTGTGATAGAAAAGAACTACTTGTCATTGGTGTCAGGGATGACAGAAATATTACCGGTTTCATTTATAATGACAGAATTTAAACTGGGCTAGTAGGTGTATGATGGCTATTTTACTATTTGATGGCTCTCCACAGTCTTCTAGTTCTACCATTACAACACTTCAAGATTGCGAATTAGTCACTGGCTTACATATATTAAAATCAAAAGCCATTTGGATAGGAAGGAATAAATTCTTAGAAAGAATAGTATGCCAGACAGTGAAATTATTTGGTCTACTTATTTCTTTCTTTCTTTCGACTTTTAGGATTATAAATCTCTTTAAACCTAGACAAATTTGAAGAGTTAAATTACGCGAAGAGATGAAAAAGAATTTAGAAAGAAACTGCTGGGTTGCTGGATAAAGAGAAATATGTCCAGTATCGAGAAAACAGTATGATCACATCATTGATTTAGCCAAAATTTATTCATTTATTCCTGGCATCAAATTTTTTACTGTTTGTATTTTAAGATTAAAACTTTCTTTTAAGCTCGCTCATCCGAATTTGTTTTTTACTTTTTTGTTTTTATGTTGATTTTTGTCTGTGTGTCAAGCTCGCAAAACAAGAGGTGGTGAGGTAGAAACTAGCTGTGGCATCCAAATGTTTTAAATCCTCTTTATTACATAAACACCCACATATGACGTGATTTCAAGGTAACTGTCGGTATGCAAGGTCGATTTGCTCTTTCATACCTACAACAATGTCTGCTGCAAGAGCGCACTGACCGTATTCAACATTGCCAGCAGCTATAAATAAAGCTGAGGTATGGGCCTCTGACGTAGTCCAAGCTGCTCTGAGTGGAAATAATGAGGTACTTTATGGGCGTCGTGTCGCATCTCTTAGCGAAGCAGGCCGTGCAGGTGAGAGTGAGTGAGGCTGGCAGCTACCGAGTGCAAAATATTACTGAGCGTTTGGCCATCGATACGCAGTAGTAACGAGAATTTGTTTGGGAATGCGATCAAAGAGCCGCGCAAGAAACTTGCTGATGCTATATATGTTTGCAATAGTAAATCAGCTACCTGCAGAAACAGCGATATAGTCAGTTGACCTTGATGAACAGTGGTTGCTTTTTCTTTCAGCAAAGTCGAGCGCCACCTTTACGCCCGATTAAAGCTGAGTTGTGAGGGATGTCAGGCTATTGACCTTGTGTGGTATGTGAAGATGTACCGTTTAGAGTAGGAGCGTAAGAAAACCCACTGAGCATGTGCTCTGCTACATGTTCGATAACGTAGATTTGTTCTCTGAGTAAGCCCTGCTTGGATAATCAAGGCGCCGAACCCCTTTTTCGCTTGCACTCTGAAGAGGTCTCGCATACGTTGCTAATCATAATGTCCCTGGCTGTTGTCTATCCTGTCAACCCTAAACTGCTGGTTGTGATTGAAAGCATATGGTCAAAACATCTCGATGTTGCAAACCGTGTACTGGTTTTCCGTGTTTCTCTTCTGCTTGAGAATGCTATTTAGAATTAAGTTATTACGGGGATTCATGGCCTTGTTCTGATGTTTGTACACATCCATATTCCTTTGAATGACCCGCTGGAGTTTGCATGATGCCGCCTGTCTCCCCATTAGTCCAAATTTATAGACTGAGTCATGTATAAGACTAACAACACCGCGAGATAGGCGAAATTGTTCCAATGATATACCGTCGTTCATAATCTAGAGCTTGTATTTCTCAGCCGTGATTTCACGGGTGCTGTGCACCGTCGATGCATAGTCTAAGCGCCGTTCACCAGTTTGGATCATGCTTGGAACATATTTGCTAACTTCTACATCGTCGTTTAATACCAGGTCCTGTTTTATTGCCGTTCCGAAGCTGCCTGCAATGGTTAACAAGCAGTTTTGCTTTGCATACTGTTTGGGGCGGAACAGTAGCGAGACTTCAAGCGCTGCAAATGTCTACCCTAAATATCTCGACGAGAAGCTATTTAGTCTGGTTCTAAGTTGGCGTTTGTGGTGTCCCAATTCTAACTTTCCTAGTCCCACAGTTTCAGAAAATGGCCCCAGTAGAGGCAGGGCTTGGCGCATGAGTAGAAGCAGAACTTTGTCAGATTGGAGCCACATATCGCATTTAGTTTGTCTTTGCATTTTCCTGAAGACATTTGTGTGAACGGTTGCCAACAATGGGGGAGGGGGGAGCCTTGACCACCACATCATCCTCTCTGCTTTACGTATGTATCCAAAATGAGTCATGGGCCGATTTAGGCCTTGTCTGAGATAACAACACTATGAATATTTTTTCCTGGCTCAGTTACTCTGGAGTCTACTAGTTCTGGCTCTGTTCCATTAGTACCTTGTCAAAGTCCTTGACACATTCGAGGTTGTTGTCGCGCAGGGAATTCGGCGGTCTGGGTCAGAGTCGGTAAGGTCATAAATAATGGTGCTACTCTGACAGGCATGTCGTGGTAGAGTAGATTAATGCCGTTAGAAGAAAACGTTTGGTTGTTAGCAAAATCGTAACAACCTGAGCATTTTTGCACTTCTGTTTCTTTCACCACAGAGTATATATGTCTTCTAACTTCTGTTCATCCTAATCTTGGCTGAGAAACTTTAACAAAAGGAGATGCTTCTCGTCATCATGAAGACCATCAAGGATAGCCGCAACGCGCACACTGGTCATTTGCTTGCTAAATGTCATGAATGTATGTATTATGTATCTAACATTATATTACATTATATTATATCGCTCCGGTGGCCTGATGGTTAGAGCGTCCGCCTCGGATGCTGGTTCGAACCCAGGCGGAGTCATACCAAAGACTCATAAAAATGTTACTTACATCTGCCTCGCTAGGCGCTCAGCATTAAGAGGTTAGTGTTATGACTAGTCGGCCTCGTGTCAGGATAATGTGACTGGGTGGGTCATCATGCTATATGTCTGCGGCATGATGCCCCAGTATAAATGTAATAATATAATATAATATAATATAATATAATATAATATAATATAATATATTATACTATATAACCCTATCCTGTTTTATTATATTGTGTCATGGTATATAAATTTATTTCATGTAATCATTCCACGAAATGTGGTTTTCTCTCTGTTGTATATATATATATATATATATATATATATATATATATATATGTATATATATATATATATATATATATATATATATATATATATATATATATATATAATAGTAATTTTATTTAATTACCTTGTAAACAGAAATTCAGTATGTTCGAGCATTATATTCCTCTACCCTATCCAGAGTGTTCTAGTGCACCTTTTGCATTATTCCATCTTTTGTGAGGATGAGCTGATAGCCGACTGGCTTATGGCGTCGGTGAATGAGAACCAAACGACAGCTGCTGTTATTTGTGGCATGGGTTCAGTTCATGTTTGGAACGAATTTTAACCCTATTGTCTTATTGATTATATTAGAGATAGTATGTGTGCGTGTGGAGAGAGACAGAGGGGGAGATGTTAGTTTCAAATGTATTGCATGTATTTACTACAAAGCTACATGTTAACATGTTTTTTTTTTTTTTTCTTTTATTTTTTAAAGATATTGCTTTACCTCCTCGAGTTGCCAAAACATTTCATTTGAGGATGACTGCTTGTATACACTAAAGCTGATATTATTCCAAAGGTTGCTCGAAAAGTTGCAGATGATGCTTATTTTCTCACCCAACCTCGTTTCTTTGGCTGTACATCCTGAAACGGTGATAGAAAATGAATTTGCATTATTTGATCATTCTATCTATTAACGCTGCAAAATGTATGACAATTCGAAGTTCGATGGTAATATTATTACCAATTAATTACAATTGTATAGTAATATTATAATATAAGAATTAAATTCGATTCCGTTTGATGTTGTTTGTTGCAAATGTTTAATCCACAGAAAACAAATTATCTATTCTAAAATCACACAGACACACACTTCTATTAAATTTAAATTCTTCCTATAGCCACTTTGATCCGTTTTTTCATCATGATGTCGCTAAAACAGAGAATTGGAAGTGTCGTCAAAAGACCAACCATCAAGATTGTACCCTTCGTAACTCAATCAGTGCAGCAGTGTAAATACAGTAATCTTTTCCGATTTCCTTAGAGTGTATCGAAGTTAACACAAATCCAATTTCAGTTCAATACCCTTTCAAAATTCCTTAGTGTGTATCGAAGTTGACACAAAGTCCAGCTTCAAACAACTACCCTTAATGCTTACACTAATATAATCTATTAGACTCATTTATTTTGTTAGAAATATACAACTGATGTTTCGATTGGTCCCATCCAAGCTGATGTAAATACGAATTATATTTAGTGATAACGTGAAGTTAAAAAACGTTAGTTATCTTTATTAATTGAAAACGGCGGGAAAATACCAACTGCTGATCAAAATAAAGTGACAGTGATGCAGATGCATATATTTTCTGAATAAAGCATTTTTATACTCAAATAAAGCGTCCATATTTGATTAATGAAAACTGCTCGTTTTAAAATGGATATTTGTTTGCCTTCAATCTCCGGGGACGCACCTGCATCAACCCTCCAGCTGAAGTGCTTGTGGGCAGTGTCTAATGATAATTCATATATGAAAAGGTGATTCTGCCCTTTTGAAACACTTTATTCAAAGAGCTGACCCTGGATCTATGGACGGAGCAACCTTACGGATGATGTGTCGCAGCCTTTGCGATAAATGCTACAGGCAGGACAAAAAGGAAGGTATAATCAGGTGCATGTTGGCAGGTCACAGTCAAAGATCAGATTCGATGAAAAATGTAGAAGATGAACCATAATTAAATGTATGCAATGATCATGCGTGTGCAAAATAATCAATTTGCTTTGACTCGATATATTTGTTTTGATTATAGTATAATACTGGTCAATAGGAACCATTTAAAGAAATCTAGCACCTTGACCAAGTATTCAATTGTTGGAATACCTGAGATGACCGCAGACATTGCTTAGTGAAATTGGTGTATATACCCGTTCTATAGGAGATTGTTTTTTTTCTCGGTAATATTAAAAACTCTGCATACAACTGATGTGGTGGACAACTTTAAACTTCAATATTTTGTTGTTAGAATATCTACTACCTTCCTTTCAGAGATTCGGTGAAACTGTCATAATGACAAACTTTTGTACTTTAAAGCTATTGCTACGTTGTTGAGGCCTACACAACAGCCACAGATATTCTTAATACAGATTATGGCTAGAATAATTTGTTTTCAGATGGGACGTTTTGGCTTGAATGTTTCATTTGGAAAACCAGCAGTATTTCACCTTCTGAAGATCATGAGAAATTCTCCTAAAGTTTAATGAACAATACCAAATGAAGGCTCTATTCTATATACAAAATATTTGGGGCATGCACAACAAGTTTTATTTCATACACATTCATTCCCTCTCGGCTTCTCACCGAGTGTGTGTATATAAATGACATCTAAAGATGCATTTAAAGAAAATTGGAAAAATTGTAATACTAGGAATGTGTTAATAACATTCGGACATATAATATGAGAGAGAGAGAGAGAGAGAGAGAGACAGAGAGAGACAGAGAGAGAGAGAGAACTGTATAGATCAAATAAATCCCCATATATAAAAGTTGAAATAACGCTGCTTGCTGCCTTCGATGAAGAAGTTGCCATGAAAAGTGTTATAAATTAACAAACCCGGTTGTAATAGCTGTTTCAAACGGTTTGGAGAGTAATGAGGTTTACTGTTTTGCACAACAGTATGGATAATATCCAAGCTTACTAAATAATTTTCCTGCCCAGAAATTAAGCTTCAACACACATTTGATTATGGAAGGAAGGACTTGTAAGCGATATTAGGAAATTTGCAAATATTTTGCATGAGTATTTTTGATAACAACGTTTCAAAGGAATTTTTTTCTGGTTCATATTACATTAATTCTTTCATAAAAATAAATGCCACAGTCTATAAAAAATTTTGATGTATTGTCAGAAATACATATTAAAGGAAGGAACTTATTATTCCTTTATAATGTTATGAACTCTTTGAAACGTTTCCTCAAGGAACCTATTAGGATATGCAGTGTCATTATACAAATTAAGTGTTAAACAAATGTTCTTTAAATCATATTTTCAAGGTCCAAAAAACTTACTGTCTGTAAGATTACACGGTTTTAGAACTTTCGACTCGGGTAGACCTGAAGACGGATAACATTTGATCTCGGTTATTGTGTTGGCGAGTGCATCGTCGATCCTTCCAGAACAGTTTACATACCAGCCTTGTATATTCGTGTAATTCGTTTTGCACTTAAACGGAAGTTCGAAATCACTAACAGATCCATTCTCTGAAAATGATTTATTTGTCATTAAATGACCAAATAATTCAAGATTATTAGGATGAAAGAGAAACTTTTAAAAGATAAGTAAGAACAGAAAAGCATGTTCATAACGAAACGTTAGAGACCTCAAGAATTTTCCCGTTGAATCCATCAAGCGGTATCACGCATACAATAAACTTCGTCGTAACCGTGAATAAATTGTACTCATTCTAACCTGCTTTACAAAAATTATTTAAAAATCAAAATAATAGCCATCTAACTATTTATCCAATCAACTAATAATAAACTAATTAACTAATGAGCAGTGGCAACTAATGCAGTATGTCACAAACGGTTCGACCAATGTTTTCTTTCTTAAAACCATTCAAATGAACAATTTAAGATGTTTTTTAGGTGATCGTTGTTGAAAATGTCTGGAATTAATGAGCTATCTGATAGAAAAACGTGGATACATTTTACAGAACACTCTTAAAAAACTAAAGTAATATATTTGCTGAATATGTGGAAATCTTTGTACACGTCCTTAATCATCAATATTACTTTTAGGTTTTCGTGCGAAGTAACTCTGACGTCAATCCTTTTAGCACCGTATTACCATTTCATCCTCGATAAAATTAACATTATCAGAATTTAATTATAAAAAACTCAAAAACATTTTTCATGAGATGTAAAGATTGCATTGTGTGGATGGTGGAAAGCTCCTAATTCTCTCAGAAATATAAATTGCATACCTGCGATAGGCATGAGATTTAAAGAACTTATGTTACAACCGCTCCATGTGGCACAGGAAACAAAATAATCAGTGCCTTTGCCATCGGCCGTGCAGCTAGTTGCTCTGTCGAGTGTAAGGTTAACTCTGGGAAGAATACCTGTGTTTGGGAATACATATAAGACACAGTTAAAATAAAATATATGTAGATGTTCATGTGAAAAGAAAATAATGAGATCTAAATTTTCAAACTTAAAGAAAAGTGTGATATGACTTTTAATGATCTTGGTATGTAAATATATTTCGATTGAAGGGAAAGAGTGAAGGTTAGGATGCATAAGAATGCTGTAGCCTTTAATAGAGAAGGATTATTATTATTATTATTATTATTATTATTATTATTATTAAACCTTTACTGTTTCAAAGACAAGATGCATGAAAGAGGCGTATTGGGAGGTGAAATTCCTTTGTAAGTAAATAAAAGATTTAAAGAAAGGTATCTGGCTCCAGGAATTCACCGCAAGCAATATAATTCTGTTTAGATTCACATTAAATCATTGTTTGTTCTCAAAGATTTTTCTTTCAGTCACATGGAATTACCTTTATTTCTGAAGGAATCAAATTCGCATTATTAAACCCATCCTCAGGAAATGTGAAATCAGTAGTATATATGTTGACATCAAAGCCATTTAAAACTGGTCAAGAAATCTATGTATTTGTTTTATTAATTGTCGACTTTAACTCAAATGTTCAGCACTCAACAGCTTTTTCGTAACTTTTGATGCATATTGGGTCTTTATCGTTTTTGGAACTACTAAAATAGTATCAATTTATATAAATAGTAGTTCGTTTTATGAAGTAGTAACAGTGTTGCTTCCAACTTTGATCTTTTTAATAAAACTATTTCTTTATAAAAATTGGCATTGAGGGACCTCCAAAGCTGGACATTTAGTCACATGACCTTTAAGACAAGTTTGACTATATGTGTTTAATGTACTTACTAGACATCGCTATGGTAACATATTGTGTTATTACGTCTTTCCCCGGCACCGTGAAATTTATTTGATGTGTTCCATAAGAATTACACTGCATTTTAGGACCCCATATCTGCACCGATAATTCAGAAGACTGGTTCATCGTCCATGTTCGGTTTCCAACGGAGCTCCCCTAAAGTTGAAAGAACATAGAAGTATTGTTATTAAAACAAAACACAGAAAAAACATAACAACACAGCAAATATATCTAAGCATTCAACGTTATTTAAAGACAACTGCATAGGGTTAAATCAGATAATATCAAGCAAGGATTCTAATAGCAGCTACTGTAACATTATTTTGCAATCAAGGAAAATATATACATGTACTGTTATAATGAAGATTATACAATCTGACCCAATGCTTCACACTTAACTCCAAAGGCTACAATGATCGTTAAAATCTCATAAAAGGACAACACTAGTTCCAGGTCTTTAAATTGAGTTCTTTTATGCATATGACAGTTAATGCTGCAGATAGGTATTCTCAACCAAAACAATAATGACCGCAAAAGATTGTTTTTTAAGTTTATCAATTTCTGTAATTAATTAAACATAAGAGTTAAACTTACCGACTTAAAGTGTGATTATCAATATATCTACAAATTTATACAAAGCTTTGATCATTAATTAATAAGACTGTTTACTATTGATTCTACTGCCTCCCATTGACCTTTTTAACGTTTATTTCCTCATCAAAATATGCTCATAATGTTTCATCATTTCAAGCAAGCATATACTTTTGCAAAGTACTGTAAGTTTTGCAGTCCTGTGTTAGTTTGCGGGCAATAATTAACATTCAATAGCCACATCCTTATCTTTCAAAATCAAAAGTGTAATAGTAACAGTTTCTAGAAATGTTTCTGACAAGAAATGTTATTTATCGGGATTCAGCTAAATTAAATGAAAATGAATATAATATTATCTTACATGTTTCTATCAAATTAGAAGAAAACGAAAATCTCAAACAAAATATCAGTATATCATCACAGTTTTATTCTATGTTTTAAAAAATTGTTACGAAACGTTAACTTTCAGGGAACAGTTAATGCTAAGACATCTAATATATCGTATCATTATATATAAAGTTACAATAATTGTTAATTCTTACTTACAAATTTCAGATACTCGGGTGTGCTTCCAACTTTCGGGGTAGTAACTACGATGATCAGTTCGTCTGATTTATAGTCGTTCAGATTACAATTGATTACGGGGTTGTCCATAAGAGGTATCTCAGCTTTAGAAGTACACACTGGCACTGGAGGGATTGGTTATAAATTAGTCAAATATTGTAAAAAATATATAGGAATAGTAACTTAGACCCAAATATTTGGCATCTGAGGGTATTAGCAATTTACAGATTCCAAAGAGGCATTCAATGATGATAAATCTTTAATTTGCAAGTATCCATGTAAATGTGTACGTCTGTCTGTTGGCATATAAGAATGTATGATGTATGTATGTATGTATGTATGTATGTATGTATGTGTGTATGTGTGTATGTGTGCGTGCGTATGTGCGTGCGTGCGTGCGTATGCATGTATGTATTTAAAAAATAATAGTTGAAGGATAACTGGATAATTGGATTGGCGAATTCTTGAATGCAAATATTAAAAAAAATGAATAAAAAGATAAAATATTAGCAAAAATACAAGGAAACTATATCTCTTTATTTAGCTGACACGAGTTGGGTAAGAAGAAATGTAGTTTGGTAGATATATAGGCAGGTAGGTAGGAGTGAATGAGTGAGTAGGTTTTGATGATAATAGAAACAGTTGTATTACCCTTTTTCTGAGCTGAAAAGAGAAGCATTGAATTTATTTTACGTAACGTATCATTAAAAAATGATCCTCTTTCTCAAAACTAATAAATTAACGTATCGTTTGTAAATTTAGGAAATGTTCATTGAATATCAAAATTTGATTATTCAAATGTTATTGTTTCACAATGTATTTTTACTCCTCAATGGGCAAACTGTATCGAACGCATTAAAAGAAAACTAGTTATTGGTTATAATAATAGTCTTCATTTTCTATTAAGTCTTCCAAGATGGAACAGTGCCTCCATCATGCTTGTAAATTATAACATATTCAGTTTTGATGAAGTAATGAGGAAGCATGTATTCTCAATGATTACAAGAATATCTAAAAGTGAGAACTGTGTCTTGATATCTCTGTGGAATTATGACATTCATTTAAAATCTCGTATTATAAATAGATGGAAAAACATTACTCTTTTAAATATACTACATAATTTCATTCTTAACAATGCTGGACACAGTCCATTGCTGTAGATGTATCTGTATAGTTGTATACAAGATATGTCTGATCTTTTATGCTTGAAATACTTTTATTATATATATATATATATATATAT